>VZTH01011330.1:2917-94992 GCA_013397815.1 Aleadryas rufinucha | reverse complement strand
TTTTTTTTTTTTTTTTTTTTTCTTCTTGGTGGGGGTCATGATTTCATGAGAATACAATGTCATCGGATGGGACTTACTTCATTTCATAATAAGAGTAATTTGTTGCTCAAAGTGCTGCAGCCTGATACAGACAAAAACCCCAACATATACTGCAAATTCTAAAAGAATTTTGCTTTTATTATTTCATGCATTTTTCTTCTTTGTTTTTAAGGAAGTTATTCGTGCAAAAGTAAATGGCTTAGCCTAAATATCAGAGGATGAGGGACACCAATTGAATTAAAACCAATGCAACTCAAGGGATGCAGAGTGAGATTTGACTGAGAAGTGGAAACAAATCAGAAGTCATCTACAGAGTTAGGAAAGATATTAATTTTATTTGAAGCATGTAATAGTTTTGGAGGAAATCTTCAGTATACTGAGCAGTATTTATGTGAATGCTATTGAAAAAAGTAGCAATATAGAAAACAGGTATTCTGTTGTGTTTGAAAAATTGGTATTTTCTAGTATGTTTCCTACAGACTGAACAAGAATGAGGATTAGAACTTGAACAAGTTGTAGTATATAGCAAATGAATTCATATTGTGACACTGAACTGGTATCTGCACAGGGCTTTGAAAACTGAAGCACCCTAAGTTATAGTTGATGGATATTGTTTTTTATTTAGAAATTTTTAGTTAATGTTAATAGATATTTGTTTCCATACCATTCCACCTCCATTCTTTTAAAGGCAAATCATAGTTACAGAGAGCTTTTACCAGTAATAAATGAGAAGACATTTGTGGTTGTTTTGGCTGGAATAGGGTTAATTTTATTCACAGTGGATAGTATGGAGCTGTGTTTTGGATTTGTGCCAAACATAGTGTTGATAATACAGAGATATTTTTGTTATTGCTGTGCAGGGCTTGCACAGAGCCAAGGCCTTTTCTGCTTTTTGTCCTGACATGCTGGGGAGGAGGCTGGGGGTGCTCGTGAGGCTGGGAGGAGACACAGCCAGTACAGGTGACCCAAACTAATCAAAGGGGTATTCCAGACCTTGGAGGGAAAAGGAGGAAGCGGGGGAGGTTTGGAGCAATGGCTGTTGTCTTCCCAAGTCACCATTATGCATGATGGAGTCCTGGAGATGGCTGAACACCTGCCTGCCCATGGGGAGCAGTGAATTAATTCCTTGTTTTGCTTTGCTTGAGTTCAGAGCTTTTGCTTTCCCAATTAAACTGCCTGTATCTCAACCCATGAGTTCTCCAGCTTTTACCCTCCTGATTCTCTCCCCCATCCCAACGGTGGGGTATTGAGCGAGCAGCTGTGTGGAGCGGCTGTGTGGGGCTTGGCTTCTGGCTGGGGTTAAACCATGACAACAGTGAGACTTCAATAGCCTGGCCATATATTGCTTCCATTTTCAGGATGCTCTGGTGCCAAAACTTTCCTTCTATAAGAAATCTCATATGTGAGAATGTGACTGGATATAGTGCATATCTCTTGAGTGTGTTAGTCCTCTAAAGTACTGAACAGCATTCGTTATTTAAATGTTTTGGTTGACTATGAATCATCATCTCCTAAGGGTAAGCTTGATATATTTGGTTTTAAACTTTTCCTAGTGATCGTCTGAAGAACAATAAGGAGTAACTTGAAAAGATTTAGTCTTTGTGTGCTTTGTGTACAAAGTCTTGGAGCAACCTATTTGAAAAACCACACTCAAAAGTCTTTCAAGTTTTGCATGCAATCTAATGCATTAAAGTACTTGGAAAGAACTTTATCATAGTATGGATATTCACACAATTCACAGGCCATGGATTGTGACAACATAGAGTTGAGTCATTCAATGGGTAGAAAAACATTCTAACAGAGGGTGGAACAAAACATTTTTTGTGATCTGAAATGCTGGAAAAGTTGTTCTTTTCATCATTCAGTAGCTCATCCTGTTTTAAAAATATCTCAGGTAAGACAGATGAGCCTTGAAAATTTCAAATTACTTTGTTTCAACAAAAAATTAGAAAGAGTGGAGTGGAGGTTTCACTTTGACATCCACAGTGTATATTTTTCAATAATCAAATTGATGACCATTTTTGCATATAAGATAACAATGAGACCTATGTGTACAAATATCCCTTTTCCACAGATATGTCCAAATATGGGTTTGGAAAAGATAGGTGTTACAGGAGCATATATCATAGTTTTCTTCCAAAGTCTCCAGATTATAAAAGCTTGTTGTGCTTAAAGTGGAGAAAAATTGGCAAAGCATCCCTACAGGTATTCTCACTCAGGAAAGTCCATTTTAAGCATTTTCAAACCTGTGCATTCAAGTAATTCCTTTCTCAAGCCAAAAAAGGCTCCTAATTCCCACCTTTTTCCAGGAAGGGAAAGCAAGATGCCACACTCCTTATGGTAGGAGTCAGTTCCTGATTTTTTTTCCCCTTTCCAGTCAGCTTTCATAATTGCTCCTTAAACCAACTAGGCTTCACAGTTGCGGTGCCTGTTCTCAGTGGGTGGCCTTTTTATTCCTTTTGAGTCCTGGTGGGGAGCCTATACAATCACAGCAGGTAGTACATACAATTCTGCTTCTGAAGTGGTAGCAATATGGTGAAACTGTGTATAAATTTTCACACAATATTTTTAATTTATGCATTAAAATGAATTTAATTCTTTGCAAAAAATTCTAAAACTTTATGTGACATTACAATTGCTCCTGACTTTATGCCTATTAAAGAGGAGCACAGATTGTAAAATAATGAAAACAAGGTCTGAAAGATTTCAGGAGTCTCTTTCAGACATGCTGCAGCTATACCAAATCATAAGTTATAAAAATTTCTCAGGCTTACAACTTACAGAGTAACACTTCTGGAACATTTGTTATTTTTTTTTTTTATCTAAGAATGTATGTCCAAATTTATAATCAAATCAAATTATATAAAATTAAACTTACCTACATTCAAAATTATCTGCATTCTCTATTCCTTTCATAAGTGTATGCATCATAATTGATTAACACAAAAAATACTCTCTTTTTACTATATAATATTGATTGTACTGTTTCTTGGCCAAATGTACCTCTACATAATGAGACTGGAAATAAAATAGTTCATGGATCCTACTTGCTTTCTCCAGTCTACTTCTTATCACTGAAATGGCTAAAACGGAATGGGTTAGTGCAGCAGCTTCAAAACAGCTTGAGATGATGTGGAAATAGGAAACATGAAATAATTTATTATGACATCAATTGTGCATTGCATGTCCGCCCACAAAAAAATGTATCACCAATGTCAATGTATAGAGGTGTTTTCATGCAGCTTGTACGTTTTTGTATAAACTTGTTTCTCCACTCGATTCTGGCTGTAGCTCTGAGTTGTTTTGACAACAGAAAGGAGAGTTGCTAATGTCAACAACTTTCTCGGCACTGACAGCTCTTTGAACTGGTAGAATGTGAATGAGCCTTCTATATGTAGTCACCTCTGTCAGTCAATTGGAAACCTGGTCTATAAAAAACCCATAAAAATTTTTCTTGGGAAGCATGTATAGGCTTTCCAAGATTTAAGAAATACTGACTGTAAATAACATCAGCTGCAGTATGTTGAGAGTTACGAAGCCATAAAAATTTAGGAACAAATTGTACTTGTAACTGAATATAATCTCTCAAACTGATAGCTTATATACTTTAATGAATTATTCTACCTTATAGAATGCCCTTAATTTCCAAGAAATAGTTATATCAATATTGTATTCTTTCCCATGTAAGAATATCAGGTAAAATACTGGTTTCAGCACAATAAAAACAAGTGACTGCACTGGAATCTGAGATGGATATATCTTTATTACTAATGCCTTTAAGCCATTTTCAAAACCACCTGCTGTAAAATGAGCGTGCCTTCACTACTGATGCAGTCTAGATGCACAATCTGTGCTTCTCCCAAGACTAATTCTTTCCTTTGTTTGATCTATTTGATAGTTCCATGGTTTTCCTTTCTGTCTCAAGAGAGTTTCTGAGATGTGGAAGAATATGCATGTGGCATGAAGTATAACAAAAATGCATCTTGTGTTTTTCCCTGAAGGTGACCAGTTCATCCTTGCATGATCATCACAGTGGTGGGATCTGTCATTGGCAAGGCACAAGCAGGAGATGCACTCACTCAAAGAGTAGCTCTTTTTTCCCGTGAGGATAATAGTGGGGAAAAAAGCCTCTGAGTTGGGATAACATCAGGGCTATGTGTTTGACCTTGTTTGTGTGTCCACTGGCTCAGATATCCAGGGATGCTCTTGCCAGCGTGTTTCTTGGGAGACAGTTTTCTGTACTGCACACCAGTAGCCACTTCTGCTTGAGACTTGATGGCTGCATTTCCCAGTGTATTGTGCTACAGTTGTAACAGCTGAACCCAGAGGATGCAAAGCTTTGGACCTCATGCTGCTCACATACTTTTCATGTCAGTACCTATGCTCTGCACAAATATTTTAAATATTTACAACTCTGTATGGCAGCATCCTCTTTTTACTTCACCATTCCACAATCTTCTAAATTCCAATTTTCTTTACTAATTTTTCAATTTTTCTCCTACTCCTGTCCTTCAAATACTGAGGGCAAACCAGATTGTAGGGAAAGGAGAAAATTTGTCAAAATTTGTCATACTGAACCTTAAATAAATCACATCAAGTTATGACCCAGGCTAAATTTCTGATGTGGGCTCTACACCTGTAACTTGAGTTCAAGGCAGCTCTGCAGCCAGCATGTAAACTTACATTTCCCTGTTGCTAACATATGAAAGGCATCGGTCATATTAATTTGGCCTAGCACAAGTTGAGTGCTATGTTTAAAATAACCTAACTCATTCAGTGTTTTAAACGGGAACATTTTATTTTGTCTCCCTTTGCTGTGAGGCAAGAGGTGAACTTTTTCCTTGTTTTTATTCATCCCATTTATTCATAAGGTATTTCATGCCTGAGCGAAATACTCTCAGTTAAGCTATTAAACACTCAGGGTACACAGATATTTGCAATATAAGAAAAAAGCATCTTGAAAACCCCATAATTTAAAATGTACGGGATTTTTTTACAAAGGTGTTCACTGGTTCCATTGGTTCCACTTAAATTTTTCTTAAATCCTGTTTTCTCAATTCATACCCCTGAAGAAAGACTTTTGCAGTGGAGAGTAGAAAGTTTGTGAATTTGGTACATCTACTGACAGTATTCTTAATTATAAATTGTGTCTTTGAGCAATAACAAAGATTCATATATATTATTTGCCTATATTTGCAGTTTGCATTTATATGAGTGATTAACTGCTTTAAAACAGCTATTTCCTAGGCACACATTTCCAGCATTAATCCAAATTTATGCCTTGTAGATTATGACAATTTTTTCTGGAGGCCCTGTGGGCTTCTCATAGCATTGTTGGGGAAAAGATCAGATTCTTATGAATTCCTTTATGTACTAAATCCTCTAAATCCTCTAGTACCTTCTAATGGGTAGAAAGCTTATTGAACATGAATTCCCCTTCAACAACGGAGACCACTGATTTCTTACAGATTAATAATTTCTGATGTTAGTATGGATTCTTCAGTATGATATCTAAACCAGCTTTTTCTGGCTATAAGGTAAGTGTAGCACCACTTGACAAAAGCTGCAGCACCAGGAAATATGAACTACTCTGCCATGCCCTGACTCAGTGAAAGGTAATGGAGGGGAGGATAGCTCACGAGTGCTACATGAGAGACTGGCTGAATGTCTCCCAGGTAAATGAAATGGCAAGACCCATAGGACTGCACTGTGCTCTCACTCTGGGGTGAGCAGCGTCTGCCTAGTTTTCTGCTGGAGGACACCATCTGCATGAAATTCTGGTCGATTTGGTGTTGATTATGTAGCGGAATGGTTGGCCCAATATTTGAATGAAAACTTAGAGGGTGTTACGCAGACTGACCATCCACATTGTTTCACACGGGCTGGGAAACACTTCAAGGTAAGTTAGTCCTTTGTATGGAGGTAACATCATAATGCCCAGCTTCAGGGTTGTGGTGAATGTGGCTATTATGGGAAAAGCTGAGATCCCTTATCAGCTCTGGTGTCCTTGAAAGACTGTCACTCCTTGAAAGCACACAGAAGAAAGCACTGCTGTGTCTGAAGCATGGTCTTGAGTGACTGGGTTAGTTCATGCATACACGCATTGGAGGCACACTGTAGGGTAGCAACTGGTGCAGGTAAAAACATAAGGTAATCCATACATAGGTACTGGCCTGGCACAGTATTGTCTGCCTTGAAACACCCCTGGCTTCAGCCTTCAGGTGGCAGGACAGGCACATCTGCTGCCTCTCTGCATTGTTCCCATGCTATCCTTGACCAGCTCCAGGGGCATGTGCTGTTGGGACAGATCTACCTAGGACAGACTGTTGGACTATGTATGAAAATCCACTATTGATTTGCTATTTGTATCATTCTCTCTTTCTAGAATTTAATAAACTACTACAAGTCTTGTTTCTTTTTACACGATTCTTGATATTTTTCATTCTTAATTTTGAATAAAATAATTATTTTTTCTTTACAGAGGAAATGAATGATAAAACAATCTTGGCCCAGCTAGGGGGAAAGCACTGAGTGTTTTCTTTTGAGACAAAAGGCACTCAGGTTATAATATTGTTCCAGTTTATTTTCTTTTAAATCAGGCGCTCAATTGCTTATTCTGTGTCTTTTGTTGGTAGCAATAACATTCCTAAGACAACCACTTATTGGGAGTGTCAGTAAACAGCAATTCATTGAACAAACCACAGTTCTATTGGTGACTAGCATGACATACCTGTGAGAGACAAAGATATGAATTTAGAAATAAAACTTGCTGGTTTTCAAATACCTCATCTAAACACCTTTGCTTTGGAGGAACTGGCCCATGATGCCAGCAAAAATGATGTATCAAAACAGATTATTTTTATTAATTTTATTAAAAAGACAAGCTAATCTAGAATTAAATATATACATCATTGATTAAAGCTACTATTACTGCCAAAGATTAATTAGTAATGGACTAATGTAAGGATTAAATCAAGGTAATAATTTAAACTTAATCAATAAATCAATTGCATCAAATTATCAAGTCACGAAATTATTACAACTACTTAAATTTAATGATGAAGTCAGCAGCAGAAAGAAACGTTCCGTTTTTTTCTTTACTTCTGCCTTAGTAGCTGAAGGGGAAGTTGTCTTCTTTCACTTGAGTCTTAACTAGTGCTCCGTCTTTAAAATGAGCACTGATAAAATTTTATGATGGAAAATCAACCAGGACAGGCAGTGAACTAGGTTTTACCAGTTTTACAGAAGTATAGAGACTAAAGTGACTCTTTTACCACTCACCACTACTAGTTAAAACTCATAGCTGCTAAAGAAGTCAATTTACTCTTTCTGCTCAATTTCCTCCATACATAAAAATAGAAAATTTAAGAAACTTAAAATTCATTGGATTCTTTGGAATACTGCTGCTTGGTTTCTTTGAGAAGACAGCCAGCAATGACAGATTTCACAGCTTGAGCTTTTAGTGTTGTATAAATATTCTTTTCTGTCCATACATTTGCGCTAGCATGCAAAAGCCCTGACCACATACAAAGAGAGCAAAATAATACCTCTCCCAAAATAAAGCAGGCAACTGCTTGATTTTCCTTGTCTCTCTGCTTTATGTGAATGCACATTACAAATATGATTATTTATTACAACCAATCTTTCACATAGTTATGGACTAAATATAGCAAACTACTGTATCTTTCAGTCCTTCTTCCTTCGGACATCTTGTCAAGATAAGAAAAGATTAGCTCTCTACTATATGGTCTTAACTGTTACAGAAAACATGTTCCACATCATCCAGGTATTTTCTATGTGACTTTGGGATTAAGTAGAATGTTTATGAACTTTAGATATGGTCTGGCCCAAATCCCAAAGGGAGCGATCTTTGTTAATTTGTTAAGTTCCACTCAAGAATTACCAGTAACCTAAAAAGTCCATTATCAGAACATTGTGATAACATGTATGGGAACCATAATAGAAAAACTAGAACCAGTCTTCAATCTGCTCTATGAACCATGGTTCCGTTCTCATAGGAATTACTGGTAATTGTAAACATCTAGTTAAACATGATTCAACTGCTGAGTTACTTTCTTGCATCAGGCAATATTGTCATGGAAGTTATTATGTGACTTCATTCAAGGCAAAAATGTATGGGTTGCTCCAATCACATTTAATCTAGCCATATACAGCTGTTTGTATCTCTGTGTGGTGGTCTTCCATTTTCTGTAGAACAAACTTTCCGTGTTGCGCTCACATATGGACTTCTCTGACTGACAGAGCAATAAAACTCTGTCAAGCTACTGCCAATGTGCCAGTCCTGAGGTGAACCATGTAACAGCATTTTCTATTGTAAGGATGTAAATCAGCAGCAGGTATGAAATGCCTACAAGTAAAACATAACAATACAATGATAAAACTTCGTAGTAGCACACGGATTTCCTCAGTTCACTACTGTCAGCTCAGGCCTCCAGGGCTAAATAGCTGCATAAACCTTGTAAACAGGAAAGAGCCATTAATTTGAATGAATTCAGGCATGAACTTAGGGGGTAGAATTGCATCTCCACAGGGTACTCATTCTTTTCTTGTTGTCTCTGAATCACCATGATGTGCACAGAATAAGATCAGCCTCTTACAATGCCCACCTCTACCAGCTAAACTCTGCACAGTGCTCAGTCTGTAGTGGTGCAAGACATGGCGTGCAGCTGGGGATGGGCTGGGGTTGTTGTGCAATTGTTCCATTTCTGTTTCCAGAAGCTTGTGTCCTCTCCTGCCTGTATGCCCTGGGCATGGCCTCTGCCCAAGTCCATTTAATTGCACGGGCTAGAATATGAATTGCCAACTGCCATGTTTGGCACATGAAAACAGCAATTTCGAGCTTACTGCAAAAGAACTGAAACAGTGTGTGGTTGCATTCAGAGATAATGTAGAAAGCTTGGGTTATAATGTAGCTGACATTCCCTGCATACTGTGCAAATACAGAACCGGATTTTCAAACATTTAATACTGACTGCTACAGAAAAAAATTCTAGATGTGCCCTTCAGCACAAGGGGAAAATGATGAAGAAAAAAGTACCATATAAACATGTATTTTAATTCTCATAGTAAACCATTCTTCTTATTACAGAATTAGCAACCACAGTGTTCCAGGAATTCTTGCAGAAATTTCTTCTGAGGGCTGCAAGCAATTGTGATTTACTGTGTTAGGTTGCAACTTGTCTGTGGTTTCCCTTGGAGTAGAGGCCTCTCTACTTGTGCTGTGAACAATTTTGGATAGGCCTAGGAAACTACCAAGGGATGAAAGTAATGGGTCAACCCAAGAACACAATGGCTTGGGGGACACACATAGGTGGCCAAATACTAATACCAAGACACTTTAAAAAAAGAAATTTTTTTTTCATCACATTACTGTGTGGAAGTGGCAATTAGACAAGAAAAATGAAATGCTTAACATTTTTCAAAACAGTTACATAAGTCCAAAATTGCCAAACTCTGCACTACTGTCTGGAGTTGCTGATCTTTAATGGAGTACATTCAATTTTATTGAAATGTCTTTTTCTGAGAAATTTTTTCATCAGCTTTCAAATTTATGTGGTTTACTCATAGAAAAGAGTTGACAATAAATATTGTCAGGTTGGATTCTCACACTAGGCTGACTTATTCTAATGAGATTTCAAGCATATTTCACAAAACAGAAAGATCATAACTAAATGAACATCATACATAAGATTTATGATATGGTTGCATCTTAAGTACAGTGTGGATCCTCCCTCCTTAGTGACACAGAACAAGACATATTTTGAAGGGCACAGCAGCTTCTTCTTTTCCCATTCAATAGAATTCCTTTCTAGACTGCCAATATTTCATTTATTTTTCTCTAAATGGATGAAGCTGCTGAGTGTTTTATCTCTTTGCCTCAACATGCTGTACTGACTTTTTATGCTGTCATTCTGAACACTAAATGAAATGCACTATATTTGCCAAATTTCTAATGGTGGCTTTCCTTTCATGGGGAATTGACATATGTTTATACTATTTTATTGGTGGTTAAAGAATACAGTCTGTTTGACTAAAAGTTCAAAAGCAAGCCACAAAACAGACTATAATTCAGTCAGAAAAAAACCCCAGACTATTCAGTTTTGAATTTGGGTAGGCATTGTGGAATTTAGGCTTTTTTCCTTCATATCAACAAGGCTTTAATGGTTTGCTTCCACTTAGGGTGTAATGGTTCACTTTAGACTTGTATTCCTCTTTGATAGTAGATTTTTTTATCCGATGCATATTTTTTTTGGTTTTATAAAGTGCTTCCAATGAGAACATACTTTATAAAAAACACTTTTAATGCCTACAATTACTTCAATCAGTGCTCAAAGAATTTGTTTTAAAGCAAAATAAACTCAAAATAAAATGGAAAAACTAAATTCATTCTAAGTCATAACACAGAAAAGAGAAAGTGATTACATTCCAGATGAAGCAGAAAGATGCCCAAGTGAAAAGGAATACTGTAAATTACTTTAATCACTAAAAGGCTCAGTGAGGAAGTTGTTTGTGGGTTTGGTTAAATACATATCCTATTTTTCCCTAGCCTGGGGTTCTGCTTTGCACATGTGGGTATGCAGACTGGAAAAATCCTCCTGCTCTTCTATAAGAAAGGATAACTGTGCCTTAACTGCCACAGGGAACACCCAAGCCCCAATTAATTGATATTAATTAAGTAGTTATTAATAATAGTATTGGCTATAGTGTAGTTTTTACTAGCGGTAACTTAATTATATTAGGAAGAGGAGGCATATATATATATACACACACATATCTGTCAATCTTTTAGGAAACCTTGCAGTAAGGATGTCAGTTATAACAAATGATTTGGGTCCTTTCAAAAAAGAAACCATGACCTTCCCTAGGAGCACTTTGATGTGCCAAGTGACAAGGGCAGGCGGAGTTGAAGGCAGTCAGAACTTGGGCTGAATTTAAGCCATTTACAAGAACAATTTGGACACTTGATCATGGGTTTTGAAGAAAATAGAGGAGAAATACAGTGGGGTCATTGCTGAGGCAGAATTCCTGCCCACATCTCCAGCATACAGTGAAACAGTGCAGACAGGCTTTCAGAGGATTTGGGTGCTATGACACAATCCAGTACTAATATTAAATGGCAGGGATTTTCGAGTTGTGTCATGGCTCTTTGTGTTCATGTTTCTCTTAAATTGCTATTTCTGTCAAAAACACATAACTGTTTTGAAGTTGTTGCTTTAGTTCACTTGTGAACTGCAGTGTGAGTCTGGATGATAAACCCTTGGAAGAACATAGATAGATAGATAGATAGATAGATGTAATGCAAATCCTTAGAATTCCACCAAGTGATTCTCTGTTCCATGTATAGATATGTCTATCTATAAAATTACTGTTGCTTTTGTCAAAGAATCTCAGCTAATTCCTGCAAAGTTCTCAAAATTGTTTACCAAAGCAAAGCACTCTCCTACCCCTAACACACTGAGATCATTCATTGAATGCTGGTTCCCTATGAAATATTTTCTTGCTTCATATTTTAATTCACCAAAGTGATTGATGCAGTTGTAAATTCTGTAAATGATTAAAAATTACTGAAATTAGAAAAACTATTAAAATACTGAAAATCAAACCCTGCATTCTCAAGCTGCTGCTCCTGCTAGAAAAATCACGTTACCAAAAACTAGCAATTTGAGCTATGTATCTTGGCACATCCCTGCTTGCTCATCTACAATGTAATGGAGCTGTTTACTGTGAAGAGGAAGAGAAAAACATTGTAACTAGGAAGATCAGAAGTGCAAGTATGGGAAGTCTAACAACTAACTACTTTCTTCAGCAAATCTTCATAAGAAGGATTCCAGTGACATTGTAAGAGAAGACAGAGATTAAAACAAATCAAATGTGTCCATAGAAGCAAAATAAAAAATGTCCATAGCACGCAAGTACTGGATACCTCAGAGAGCCATATGTCTGCCAGTTCTTTGGGGATTAAAAAAATGAGAGGAAAATGAAACAACTGAAGACATTCTTACTGGATGACTTGCACCATATCTAGTGCATGTTTTATTATCAGCAGTTTAGCTGGGGAATTCCTATTTCTCTGATAAAATGAGCAACAGTAAATTATTTTGTTACAGATTTCCAGGGTTGCATTGCTAAATCAGTTGTGAGAAGTCAACCCTGACAGAAGCATATTCAGCCTCATAATAAAGCTAAAGGACTTGGTTTATATGAAGGCAAAAGTTCAGTTGACTGGTGCTGAAAATGCCAACATTTTTATACTGAATCTGCAGCAGTTTTGAGGCATTTTTGTTTCCTGTCTAAATCACTATCGGTGGGAATAATATTTCTTGGAAATGGGTCTCATAGACATGGATCTGATAGCAAAGTAGGACATCTTTGCCTGGGAACCTTGTATAAGGATTACCTCGTACAAGAGTGCAACCGTGACATTGTTAACCTTTAGAGGTGTTAAATCAGTCATGCTTTGGGAAGAACATGAGGGGCACTAGTTGTCACTTGATCCTAAGGCACATTTAAGATGAATGTAAGCATTTGGATAACCTTTTTTGCACAAATGAGCAGTCTTAACTTCAGTTTCCTGTAGAATTTCTGGCTGTAAGGATCTAAGTAGCTGAATCATCTGCAATTCTATGCAGGAAAGAGGTTGTATCTACACCTTGCATCCAATGTTCAAGAGCTAATGTATCAATGAAAAGCTGTGATCTGGGTAAGCAACATACAAAAAACACCCCTCGAACTACCCCCCAAACATTCCCAGAACTCTGCTTGTGATTCAAGATGCAAACAGCCACGGGACGGTCAGTCTGTTCTGGGTACTAATAAAATGTGGTACCCTCTTCCCCTTACATAGAAGTTCTTGTAACTAAGTTGGAGAGTACATTCAAAAAATGTGTGTTTTCACAAGAAACAAGGGGAATAAATTATCCTTATCTTAAGTATCTAAAAATTAGAAAATCTGCACAACTTAGGCTCTTTTTATTGTTAGTGGAGAGGAAACAAAACTGTCCTGTAATCAGAATTCAAAGAAGGGCACATTAATCCCTATTTGATAGTGTGTACTTTTGTCTCTTGATCATAAAGTATCATTAGTTCAGGATTAGTTCAGGCTTGACAGCTCACTTTCCAACATCTTGACAATGGAGCTCCCACTCTACAGGTCCTCTCCCAGAAGCATTGTAGTATATTGTTGGTGGAAGGAAAACAATTTTATACTTTAATTACACTGCTAGCCATCTCTTGTACAGGCAATACTTTAATTACACTGCTAGCCATCTCTTGTACAGGCACCTAATTTTACTCTTTTTGATGCTTTTCCTTCCTTAATTTTATTTTAATACTATTTTGCAGAAATTTTAAATTCTGAACACTTTCTTAGAATTTTCCATTACCTCTATTAATGATGACTTGAGTGTGTCATCTTGAAAGTGTCTGTTTGGTTTGTGTGCTAGAGAAATTCTTCTAGTCAATTACCAAATCCATCAACGATAGTAATATTTCCAATATTTTACCTGCTATTTTACCTTTCTCTAAGAAACTATGGGCATATATCTTCTTCTTAGTCATCTATGGAGCTGTAGAAATAATACAGCATCAATCAGACTTGAAAATTGAGTTAATGTTGGCAATTTTATTTTTCTGCATGGTCATTAAGTATTTAATATTTCCTTTTTGTCCTTCAGGGAATAAATTTCAGAAAAAATACTTCCCCTCTAAATGGTCTCACTTCTGCCAAGTGCCCCAAGTAAGCCTTTCATGTGATAGGTTGTGCTTGGTTCCATGGAGCTTCTACCTGCTCTGTTTGGAGATGGCAATCAAGCTTGTCCAGAGGTTTTGGCCTCCTTGCCTACCTGATAAGGACCCTTTGTGATAAATTTCAAAATAGCCTATTTGCATTCAAGGTCTTATGTTTGTGTTGAAAAATTGAGAGTGGAGAGTGGTACACTATTTTAGCAAAACATTTAAATTGAAGTATGAGCAATAATTTTCTTAAATTTATTTAGGTGCAAGGAAAAACAAGGAATTGAAAATGAATGAGAAAAAAACCCTTTAGCATTGTGGAGTGTTTCACATCTATTAGGATATCTATGCTACTTACATTTCATTATGTATTTTATCTAGTTTACAGGTACGGACTGTCCTTCAAAATAGTCTTACTATATGCATCTTATAATTCATTTATAGGCCTGATTTTGAGTAAGGTTAATATATTTTTGCTAAACACTAGTATTCTGAAACAATAAATAATGAAAAAAAAATATTCAGTAGCATTTCAACATTTTTAAAGGTAATATAATTTTTATTATTACTATCTGTTTTCATTAGCTTTTCTGTGACTGAAGAAGGAAATTTTTCTGTGTTCATATGAAAGCTCACATAAAAAATCTGTTGTCACGGTAAACTTAATTACAAATCAGAAAATGTTTCGGGACTGTTCCTTCAGG
Organism: Aleadryas rufinucha; assembly: GCA_013397815.1. NCBI lineage: Eukaryota > Metazoa > Chordata > Aves > Passeriformes > Aleadryas > Aleadryas rufinucha. The sequence goes on along the minus strand of VZTH01011330.1, from coordinate 80,497 downwards.
TGAAAAAGATATATCATCTAATAACCTGAATAAAAAACTACAGGAAAAAATAAACCTACAATATTAAAACTCAAAGTCTTAGAATTATAGTCACAGTTTCCAAATATTCCATGAGAGAAGCTTCTTCCCATAGAAATCGAAATAACTATAAATGATAATGGCAATCCCTTCAGTTTAGGGAAACTTTTATGGAACCTTTCAACTAATGTGGTGAGCCTGGAGTCAGCCACCTTTTCAAAACATGATCTGGAGAAGAGGAAACTGGTGCCTGAGAACCACTCTTCATACCATCTACCAATATAAAAATAGTATTGAAAAAATTGTCTCACTAGAAAACCTGTCAGAGGGAGGCCTTCTTTTGAATTAGGTATGTCTGCAATTAAAAAAGCAGGAGGGAAACTACTCTTCTTCACACCTTTTCTTCTAGCCTTGGTTCAATGCTCTGCCAACACAAAGAGCTCCAGGAAGAGTCTTGTCTCTGTCCTGTGAATCTTACTGTTAGGTTAGGGACAATAGTACAGGACAGAGTAATATAGACACAGGGAATTTAGGGTCCATGACATTAGAAGGCAATTCAGCAGAGGTTCACAGAGTCCAGGGGTCCCAGGGGTATCAGATTCACAGATAACTTGTCCTGTTGTGTTGCAGTCTAACCAGGCAAGGCTGCTGCCTCACCAGTTTCCATCTATTTGTTCTACGGGCAGAACTGAGACCTCTTCCCAGAGAACCACCAGACAACAAGGACAGAACAACCACTGCAGACACAAATGAAAAAGAAAATGAATAAGTAACGGGTTCATGTGGGGTTTTTTTTTCCAAAGCACTCACTTTGAAAATTCCTCACTAAATATGTTCTTTTAAAAAGGTGTTTTTGTACCAACATAGAATGCATTATCCAGTGAGTCTCCATGGTAACTTTGTTTCTTATTAAATGGAAGAGGAAAAAAGCCTAATTAACTCTTATGACCTTGTATTTGTTAAAGTATTCTGCTATACCTTTACTGACTGTCTGCTGTATATTGAAAGACATTATTTTCCTTTGGCTGTTTTTCTTTTTAAGGAGTTACAGGTTTTTCCTATTAAATGTAGATCATTGTGCAAACAGCAAATGGTATATCAAGGGAGAAAATTATGCCTCTCTGCCTCTTGATGCTTTTCTTAACTTTCAGATGTAGTGCTACTTTACCTTGGTGCTGCAGGAATAGTCATTATGCTCCTCATTCTTTCTGTAAGAACCTAAATGATAGGTTTCCAACAATCATATCTGGTACTAGTCAAGTGTAGTCCTTTAGACAATTAGTTTAACCCCTTTACCCAGGGAAATAAACTAAAATAAACAGCTTTATCCCAGCCTTTCAAAAGCATTCTAGAGTAAAAGTGATGAAAAGGAGAGATAAAATAAAATAAAATAAAATAAGGAATTTTCCAAAGGAAAAGGGGCAAGAAAATCTATGGGCCTGGTTACAATTCACACTGTGGCCTCTTTATTTTGTCCCAGTCATAAGAAAAGCATCCATTGTACTTGTACATTAACACAACACTGGGAAATCCTATGGCGGCAGAATACCAAAACCAATATATTTTTTAAAAATCCAAATAATCTTCAAAGATCTTCTATGAATTTTAGTGTATAAAAAGAAAAGAAAATCATTTGAGAAGGAACCTTGAGTTCAATTTCTTAAATTTTCCACACACAGACTGAATGCTTATAAGCCTGTGCCCTGGCTATCCTGGTGCAGCTAAAAGATTTTAAAGAAGGGCTTCAGCAGCAATGTTGGACTTGGTGATCTCAAAGACCTTTTCCAACCTTATCAATCCTATGATTCATTACCAGTGAGGATATGGGGAAGGAAGAGGAAGGCTTGCAAATTAAGGATACCCTAAAGGAGTTTTTCTCCTCCCCAAAGGAGTTATAAAAAATACAGACATGTATGAGAATGCCTCCTCTCACCACAGGCATCCAAGGAACTACTTGCTATTTACTGGAGGCCCATTCCTAAGCCAGCAATGGACAACAACAGGCAGCAGAATGGTGGTCATCCAGGGCATGATGCTAAACCTCACCTGTTGGGATGCAAACCTGGCAGGTAGTCGCAGAAGAGCTCTCGTGGATCACCTGGAACAGGCCTACCATGATTCCTCAGTCCTCAACACAATCAAAGTCACACCTCCTCTGTGCACCTGGGAGATACTATACCAGTGCTACCACGTAACTCTTGTTTTTCAGAAAGCAGTGTGTTCCAGTTCCTTGCCTTTCTTTAAATAACCTGCTGCAGCTGGTATTTAATCTGTGTGTTTTGTCTGAAGGGGCACTGAGGGATTCCTGGTGACTCACGTAAATAAAGATATTTGAAATGTCAATGGTCTGAGACAGTGCTTGGCTTAATTGAAGCTGGCTCAAGTAAAAGAAGCAGACCTAGGAAGAAAATGTTTTGAGCTGTTGATTCCAAGTAGTGCACAATACTCTCAATACAAATGTAAACCTCTTTTTATCCATTACATCTAGGTATTTTCCTTAGGTATGCTGGCTCTAGAAGGCAGCTATTCTTTATATATACCTCCTTTGTATATCCATTTATGCTTCCAAATGGCACAGTGTCCTTAGACACAGACCATTTTTTAGGGTTTGCCCTTTTTCATTGGCCTGTTTATCTGTAGTCTTAGAGTTGATCTGCAATGAACAGAAAAAACAATTTTCACAGTTAATATGAGTTGGTTCTCTTGATACAATATCATTTGGGATTAGGTAGAACATGCCCTAAGAAGAATATGTGTGTGGTTAAAGGTAAATTTTAGTATATGCAGGTCGAAGGAGAAGATGTCTGGATTACTTTGCACTACATTTTACTCAGAGTCCAATGGATCACAAACAAATGTAATTTCCACTAACAGACATTTGACTGATGAGATGGAGCCAAGAAATTTGCCATGGTTCAGTCAAGGCTGTTATGACATCTTTATGGCAAGAGAGAAATGATGGGACATGGAGAACGATGTGGAGGAAATTTTGTTTGAAGTCTGGAGAGGAGAGTTAATAAGAATAGAAAAGACCTTTAGTCGAGGCCAAGCAAAGGCTGGTGAAGGTGTTAAAGGCTATGGTGGTGTGTAAATGCAGGTGACATGAACAGGGGCTAAGCTTACAGAATTTACAGTGTCTGCTCCATGGTACAATGTTTAGTCCCTGGTGTAGGGTGGCTGGATTGTCACATGGAAATATGACAGTAGGCCTCTCTACATTACACTGATAGCTGCCACCCTGCAAAGTTTTGGAATTCTTGCTCATACAACAGAATAATACTTTTTCTATGAATTTTTTAGTTTCAAGTGTCTCAAGTAGCTTGAAGGTTGCATTTCATAGCTACAGATTTATGTAATGATGCTGGCCTGATCCCCTGGGATAGCTCGATGTCAGCCTGGGGTAGCAGGCCGGCCCTCCTGAAGGACTGTCCTCGGGGCTCGCTTCCGCAGTGGTCCGTGTCAGGGAGCCGGGGAGAGACTGGCCGTCCCCAGGGTCGGATAGCCTGCCTCAAGGGTGCAAGGGTGTTTGCTTCAGGTGCCAGAGGAATGAGGCAAAGAGAGAGAGAGATCTCAACAGGATTTCTTGAACTTTCGGGGAAGGGGAGATCTCTGGGGCATTCCAGCCTGTGCCTGAGATTTTGAGGGAAAGGGAAAAGGGGCGGGGGAAGTCCCCGCAACCAATAACATATCCATAAGTGGGAGGAACCCATGTCCCCATACCAATAATCTGAGGGTAATGGGGAGGGTCTTCTCGACTAAGCAATCCATGCTCATACTTTGCTGAACTTTCCAGAACCGGGGGTGGTCCTGGCCCTGTCTCTCCACCCGGGGGTCCGCCCCGAGGGTGGCTTCTAGTCAGTCTCCCCGCCCGAGGAGACACCCTCAGGCTCGGGATCATCGAGCCATTGGATGGCCAGGGCTTGACTGATAGGGACTGGCCACAGCTCGGTCGACCCAACGGGAGGGGACACCACTACATAATGATACTGAGGTTTTGTTGCACAGCCTGGAGTGTGGCATGACAACAGGAATACAGTTGCGTGGAGGCTTTTGGAAGTGCACAAGAAAGAAGATTTTGGAGGGGTACTCACAGAATGATAGGGGGAAAATCTGGTCCATTCTCGCCATTGGTGCATTTTGATAGCCATCATTCATCAAAAATGTGCCCAGGTTTTTCTTTAGTCCCAGGAATAAACCAGCATCTCTGCAACCAGGGGACCAGTGTGCTGCAGAGCAGGATTGGTGTGGATGCTGAGGCAAAATGGAAGGTAGCTCCCTTATGGAGGAAGGAAAGCAGGATTAAAAAAGCATTTGAGCTAAAGACAAACTAGGTTATGACCTAAGATCTGGAATGGCCTTGCCAAAACTAACCCAAGTCCTGCAGGACAACTGGTATTCCGAAAGACTCTCCATATAATATGCGACATAGAGATAGCTGTCAAGGCTAGAAGGTACTATAGGAGCCTGAAATGTGTGAGGAAGATGAGGCTTAGCTTTCTTTATTGGCATGTCCTTCAGGAACAATCTAGCAGAAGTAGCACAGACAAAGGATTGGAAAGCATTTCTCCATGGGACTCTATAGTCTGCTGTTTATTGTCCATGCTGGGCACACAGCTTGCCCCAAACTCAACAGCAACAAAGAATTATAGCTGCTGGCCTTTAGATGTGTGTGAAGTGTTGTAGCCTTGTGCAAGACAGTGGTAGCTCAGAGAAATGTATGGACAATCACTGGCACACTGCTCGAGATATGTGACATGGTTGCTGGATTTTGTGAGCTGTGATTTTAGAGCCTTAGCTCTTTAGACAGAGCCTCAGCAGTGCAGGATGCACAACAAGGTGCTGAGCATCCCTTGCAGTGGACTTGGATAGGAAGTGACCCTCCCTAAAAAAACATCCTTAGAAAATCTGTGACTGCAGCTACCACACAACCTGGTCACTTGCAGCTCCGCAAGCCTTGCTTGACCTGCAGCTTTCTGACAGCACTGCATTTTCAGAGTTCCCTCATTCTAAATGCTGTGCATGAGATCATCCAAAATGGCATATCAGCCATTGAAGAATTGAACATAGCATGAGCATTATAAATCTCTGATCATCTACAGCTCAGTGTAATTTCTGGTACTAGCAATGTAGCAGAGAAGATGCCTGATAGAGCAGTACATAGGGAAAGGCTCACCAGCTGCAGTGGCAAGAACTATCCTTTTCAGTGGGCCAAAGAAGGAGCTAGAAAGTTAGCAAGGAACTGAAATAACTTCCCACTTACACATCATCGGTTAAAAAGTCTTGTTTCCAGTAAGCTCCACCAATCTGAGAAACATGGTATTAGAGCACTCATTCCCTCCAATGTTGTCTACAGTTCTTGGAAAACCTGCACAACTCCTTTGCCTTTCTGCACTAATCCATTCTGTATCCATTTAAAATGGTAAATACAGAATATGATTCATAGCAGGCATGACTCCATGAAGGGTGATGTTACAATAATTGTTCCTGTAATAGCATTTTATACTGTTACAATTGTTTGTTTTGTTGGGTTTTTTTAACAATAGAAGTAGTATATACATTTTCTATGCAAAATGGTTAATAATTCCACCAACAGTAAATGATCTCATATTTCAGAGCAATATAGCAAAAAAATAGATAAATAAAACAATTGTAGTTTGGTGTCTAACAACTTCATCCTAGTAGATTTCAGTTTTTGCAAATCTTTGTTATCTCCTCCAAGCTACTCCAGATACCTCAAGACTAGAAGGGAACTCTTGGGTCATCAGCTGCCACAGGGTCATCTCCTATTACATATGTATCAATTAACCTTTTTCTAGAACTGAGAAGCTGAAAAAATCTGGAAGATGTTCTCTCTTCCAACCAACCTGTTCAGCACTTCACTGTGCTGTTTGAAAATAACCTAATCTGCAGTTAATGTATCCATGGTTCATTCATACCTATGCCAAAGTGGTTCTTTAGCATAAATAGATCTGAATCGCTCTTGTTCTTCTCTGCTTTAGATATTTATAGACAGCAATGACACCCCCACTCAGCTTTCCTCCTGCTTGTCTAAGCAAGCCACACATCTCTATCTCAGCTAATAAAATGTGTTTTCCATTCTCTAGAACAGTCTGGTTAATCTTCACTGAGTTTAGCTTATCTGAGTTCATGAACACAAGTAACCAGAAGTGTATGATCTAGCTGATAGGACCTCCAGAGAGGTATACTCTTTTTTTTCTCTCTCTATGTAGGAAGGGATACAATCTAGATTTAAAGTTTCATTTTTCAATCTCCTCATATTGGTGGACATATTTCTTGTGTGTCATTCTCCCCTGAAATCCAACTGCAGTTTCCAAGTATAAACTCCAAGTTTATGGATAATTTCTCAGAGCTGTCTCTGCCTACATGGCACTGCACCTTGTGTTATTAATCTACCATTCACTGGTTTCTCTTCAGTCTTCACGGCCATTCAGTTTGGCTGCATTATATTCTGATCTTGCTCTATGTAACTAACTTCTGACTTCAGCTCACCAGCAAATTTATATATACTGTGAGGTTTTGCATGATTATTTTTCTTTTTGTCTTGAAAGTGTTCTTCAGAGCTAATAGTGTTTTTCAGCCTTAACATTTTGTTTTTATAGATGTTGATCAGATTCTCTGTTTCTTTTTTACAATGGGTGTCATTTTGCCATCCAAGCACTCTTACCAATTTAATAAAAAAAATTGCAGAGTAAGTTATCACTTACCAAGACGGGATCTGCATTTTACTTAAAACGTAAAAAATACAATGTACATCTAGTTTGCAGGCTAAGTAAGAAGTTATCAAGTACCTGGAGGATTATTCCCTCTGTTATGCACTTCTGTTAATAAATCACTCTTTGATCAGAAACAATTGGTTCTTCTCTATAAATATATATGTAGAAAAAAAATGAAGTCTCTGAGACTGTTTCCCTTAAGCTGAATATTTCAAGAAGTATTATTGAACAAGGCACAGAAAAAAGGCAGAGGATTTATGATGTGTGTAAATGTGTTAGAAGCTGATGTGAATTCATTTAACCTGAGGCCTCTAACGATTATGTAGTTGAAATAATTTTAATTATTATAATTCTTATTGGAGACAGTAAAATACTTTTTTCATTAAAATCTGTGGCTTGCTAAATGAACTAAGTCAAGCATCTTAAAAGAAAAAAGGCATTAGAAAGGAATATGCCATCCATTATAAGGAGATACGGCATAAGATTCTATTTACATTTTTTTTTCAGGGTCAAATCCTCATATGCATCACCTTATTACATGTTTCAGGATTGGCAGAGTTTGTAGAGTATGCAGTAGGCATGTAATGTTTTTGGGTACGCTTGAAAAGAAAGATGGTGGTACACACAATTTTCAGGGCAGGCACTCCTGTATTTTTTTTTACTTACCCAACTTCGCCATCAGAGCAATCATTTGTTCTGGCTGCTCTTTGAACTTGTGCTCTGCTATACAGTGCAGGTGCCTGAAAGCTTTTTACTTCCTTTGATCGTGGTTTTGTTGCCTTTTACTGAACCTTTAGCGTGGATTGGCTGCTCCTTGGGGGCCAGGAGTGGACAGGCACCCCCAGGGGCATCCCGAGGGGCAGCAGGGCACGGCAACACCAGTCACCTGCCCAGCGAGTGCCAGGCAGCTGTAGCCGCAGGCAGGTCTGGGGTCAAGTCCAGAGCTCTGCCTGTGGGTCAGAGTCCAGATCTGGTCCAGCAGGTTTGTGCAAGGTCCAAGCATGGGTGTGAACGGGGAGTGGCTCTGGCAGTACCTGGGGGCAAGCCTCATCTTAAACTAACTCCTGGGCAAGAAGGAGGATTCCTCACTGGGGTATCTTAGCAGACCTGCTCAGGAGGAGTCTCCGCTGAGGCTTTTTAGCAGAGATTTTGCCAACAGCTCTCTCCAAGGCCAGGCACCTGCACATTATCTGAGTTGGGCCTAAGCCCAAGCAGTCAAATCCCTCGCAGTGGGACAATGTGCTCAGACACCTCACATTCAGTATCACTGTATAGACTGACTATGACAGGGGAAATGATATTGTTGAGCATAAAAAAGTGCCCCCAGATGGCAAATAAACCAGAGGTACAGTTATTTTATTCACTGAAATTAGTTGAATGTGATTGCTGTCTGTCACTAAGCCTAAGTGGATTAATTGGTTCCTGACCAGCTATTCTTCTCTCTGAGAGGGGCTCAAAGAAAAAACAATGAAAATGTTTTCAATTTAGCTACCAGCAAACTTTGATATTTAATTATTTCCTTTAACTTTTTGAGACATTTCTTAGGTTTATAATAATGTGGGCACCTTAGTGTTAACTTAGGTCTTGTGGTTCTAGGATTTTCTCAAATGTCAGATAACAACAAAGGAGGGGAAGGCAGACTGATGTGATAAATTGAAGAGAATTACTAAAAGTGCCACAGTTCACCACAAATAAAACAAACAGGAGGCCAAGATTAAAAGAAACACTCTTACCTTTCCTCACCTTTCTGTTATGAAAGGAAGCTATTTATTAAATGGTGTTGAGTCTAGAAGGGGGTTGGAACTACAAGCAATGAAACTGCCCCTGGCCTTTTCATTACTGCTGTTTTGAGAGTAAAATAACTTAGTCTTTACTGTTTGTAAATAAACAAGACAGCAACAAAGGTTCCTGGCTCCACCTATTCTTCCTTCTAACAGTATTAAGCTGCAGGACCCTGAATTTTGGGTAAATGCTGGAGTCAACAGAGGCAGCAACTTTTATGCCTCCTGCCTTGGTATCTGCTTGCATTACTGATAACATTTTCCATGCACTGTATTGAAAGAAATGTAACTGCTTCAAGTCACACAACTTTTGATGATCCAACTTGCTCTGCTTCACTGCTGCTTAAGTTTATGCTGAGACTTGTACAAAAAAACCCCCAGTTTTTAAAAAACCACTTATCCAGTCTTTAAATATTTGCCTTCCCAGGAAGATGGAATTTCTTGGTGAGGACTCCTATCAAAAGTGTAAGTGTAAGCTCAAGTATACTTTTTTCACAAATTAAAACTCCTCCCAAAGATTCAGGAGGAAAAATATCAATGTAACAGTATTTAAATCACAGAACCACAAAGTCACATATTAATATGTAATTAGAATTAGAAAAAAGGGCAGACGTTTTTCCCATTGCTAGGCAGCTAAATAGTACAATATTTTATAAAGCAATGGAATCTCTCTTCTACAAGCATAAAAAAGAACCAACATACACTCATGAAAAAAATTACAACAATCTTTATAAAAAGTACAGGAAGACCTCTAAATGAAAGACCCTTTGGATGATTCCTATTAGACAGATTTTAATTTTCAATTGACAAATAATTAACTAAATTAAATGCTACATGGAATATACTTGCCTATGAGAAATGTATTTTGACTATGCTATATCGTTGTTATTATCTTTTGCTCACCTAACTTTTTCTATTTTGATAAGTAGAGAGAGCTACTGAATACTAAGACTTCAGTAGCTACTATGAAAAAGTTTCTTTATTTCCCTTGTTGGTTGTCTGGAGGGATTCAATATCTCTCGAGAGCATCTCTGCTCACTAACTTTCCTTTATTACCTTTATTTTTTTCTAATTTGGTTGATTTATCTATTGCCTACCTGGGTGATAGTCAAATTTTGAATAACTATCTAGACATCAGGTAAGCAAATAAAGTATCAGGAATTATGCTGCCAAATGAATGGCTTTGGTGAACTCTATCATATTGCAGATGTTCGTATATATCTTGCTTACCATGTGATTGGTAAGATCTCTTTCTTCACTTTCACTAGTATTAATATGAATACATGCATTAAGAGGAAAATCCTTGTCTTATTCAAGCTTCAATTTGGTATAATTGAAAAGTACTTAGTCCTTAAATATAAAGTTCCTGTTTCTGCAACATTGTTATTATTGTTTGGAGGAAGAAAAAGAACTTACGAAGTGCTTGTTCTATAATTGGACTCTTTTTCTAGTATTTATTTCTGTGAGAGACTTTTGTTTTCCTTGACTTCTGTTCTCAAAAGTGTATGATAATCTCACTTGGCTCTCCTACTGCTGCTGTTTTCAAGGGGCTGCAGTTACAAGTAGCTAACCTGCTGAGACATAGTTTATTTAATACCTGAAGCTGTCTTATGGACCAGACATTCCTACAGAATACAAACAATTGGCAGTGAGCAAATGGATCCAGAAAAAATAAGGTTCTATTCAAACCTTCAGCAGGTGAGAAAGAGTGCTGGGGAATTTTTATGTACAGCAAATAGTAATCACTGAAAGTGTGTCCAGACTTTGTGTAAACTTGGTGAATTTTGAAAAAGGTTCTTCTGACTGCTCAGTACTTTTGTTAATTGTGTTCCTCATAAAATAGGAGAATAGACATGCAAATCTTGAAATTTATATTCTTTGGGAATAGGTAACATAAGATAACATGAAAAGAAAAAATAAGAAGAGGGAATAAGCATCTTGTACCTGAAGTGCCTGACTTTTCTGTTTAAGTTGGCTGCCCACAACTGTGAATATTTGAAAAATTTTGCTTCCACTTTGAGATCACCCTTCTTGCTCACTTTGAATGCTGGAGCCCCTCCTCCTCAGGATCCTTCTTATTAATTACCTGTTCTTTGACAATTGCCTCAGCTGAGGAGGATGATGGGGAGAGATAGAATAGTCTAGGTTCCTGCCTGGGCCAAATCATATTTCCAGCTAAAGTCAGGGCAGAAACATCTGTACATAAGTTCTTGCAATTAAAGCATGCGTTTGTTAATAAGTCATTCTTTGCCATGTTGGATTCCAGTGAATATTTTGTCCCATTGCACTGTGGAGAATTGCCTCTTTCAAATTTTTGAAACCTCTAAATGAAATTCCAGTTATCATCAGATCAATTGAAAAGTGATGATACTTTAAAGATTTTCATTCCTTTTTTTGTTATTGCCTGATTGCTAAACTGTCAAGATAAATTTGAACATGTATTCAAACCTTTCTCTGTATCTATGGAGCACAGAAGCTTTCAATTTTTTAAATGAAAGCCTGGATTCCAGAGTGTCCAGGTGATTCCAGAAGACTAGACTATAAGAAAAACATTGCAAATACAGAGGCACAGAGAAGCCAGTCTTCCATTCCTGAGACACTATCTGCCCTAGAGGTGTCACAAACTGAATAAAAGAAAGCAAAAGAAGGTAGAAGAGTAGCTTTTCTTTCTAAATAAGAAGCCAAGTATACAGAAGGAAAAGCTGCCACCCGTTAACATATTTAGGCCTAATTGTGTTCTTAAAACCCATTGACTTCACTAGTACTCCTCAGGAACTTGTATTTATGCCCATTATGACTTTACTCTGAACTAGAATCTGTCTCTCAGGTCCAGGTCACCTAACTTTAGGCACCAGACTGAAGTTACCTTCTGTGGACTCTCATCATTGCTCAGTAGAAAGTGACGACAGATGTTACATATGTCTGAAAAATCCTTGCAGTTGTGTATAATATATATGCACTCTTATGGTCTCATATGTATTTTATGGTAGTTTGGAGGTGTCATTCCAATCGCTTAACCACAGGACTGTCCTCTTCTGCATGATTTCTAGACATGGCTGAAGCACTAAACTGAGGAAACAGCACTTCTGTTTGGTGAGGGTTACAGGAGGCACACAGTGGTGAGAGAAGTTGGTAAAGGCAACCAAATGCATACAGGCTCAGGCAGTGCAACCACAGGACTAAATTCTTCAGAGCAGGAGGTCCTAGGTAGCAACTGAATGACTTCTTCCAATTTGAAATAAATAGGTTCTTTGTTCTGGTCGAATTTTGCAGATCAATATGAGGTACTGGCGTGGTACAGGAAACACAACGAATTTTTGCATATTCTAGGCATGCATTCAGTAACATCAACTTTGTACTACAGAGTGATGAAATCTTGTCAGACATAGTCCTTTATTGTTGTAGGTTCATTAAAGAAAGAGAACCCTGAAAAAGAACCAATTTAGAAATACATTGAGAATTTCTGTGTGCGTCTGAAAGAGTTCACGTTCTCATCTTTTGAAATACACCGAGCCCCTTTTAGATCTCTCAAGTCTGAATGCCTCGTAGTGCCAGAATTTCCAGACATCCTCCAATGGTGCTCAATTATCATCTGAATACTGCTTTGGTTTATAGTTTATTATTATGCACATCAGATGAACACATATATATTTTTAATAAAAAATTCTCCTTTTTTTTAATATCAGTATCTGTTCAAAGGGAAAACACTGCCTGCTGAAGTGTGTGCAAAAGCTGTCTTTGAGACTATACATAGAGCAGGAAAAAAGTTTTAAAGTGGAATAATCTATAACCTGACATTAAATTTCAAAATAATATGTTGAATAATTCATGTCTTTTCAGATTTCTTAAAAAATGGATCTAAAAAGCACTTAAGACTGTATGAGATTTTCAAGTTTTAAAAGCTGTATAAGTTAACATTAGTACCAAAGGTTCTTAGACCATACCTCTGTCAGCTAGAAATATGTGCAAGGTCAAGATTTACACCACTGTGGGTTGTGCAAGTTTTTGGGGGAAAAAAAAAAGGAAAAATTAAAAATATTGTACAGATGAGAGAGAAATATGATAGTTATAAAATATAGACACAAGAGAATCTTCTTGAGTAAAAAATTGAAGAAAATTGTAAAATATATTCTGAGGATTAGAGGTAATATGTGGCATACAAGGACTGGATGGGAACTAGAACAGACATCTCTGAAATATTGATAAAATAAAATACTCTTTGGAATTGTGGAATGGAAGAAGATTTTAACTTCCCACACACAAACTGGTGAACAGAGACAATAAAAGTGAATTACATGGTCAAGATATTTCTAGAAATGTTGGCTCAAAGATTTATTCACATGAATACTACATGAGTAAGAAATGGTGTTGGTTAAGACTAGGTTTGTAAGGCACATGAGAATATAAAGTAAAGGCTTTAGAGTAAAATCTTGGACTGAATAATATATGTTGGCTTCGCTCTATGTAAATTTATGTAGGCATAAAATTAGCTTTTCATCTAAGATTTTCAGTCTCAAAGGAACAAACAAGCTTAAAAGACTTAAAGGTACGGTATAGGGTCTCTAATATGCTGGTGGTTTGGACTTTCCTTAAATCAAAATTGCAAAACTTCTTCAGAATTTGCATCTCAAGTATAGAAGAAAGGTGAGGGTTCTAGTTCTAACAGTCTCAAATGCCTCCTCTGAAAAAGCATGAGGAATAATCAGGAGTAGAAAAAGAGACAGAACGAGACAGCAAACATCTTACAGCTCAGGAAGGAGGCAGTTCAAACTTGCCCCAGCTCAAACTAGATTTTATATTCAAAGTTAGAATAAACCAAGTTGTTTTAATGAAAAGAAGAGCACAGTGACAGTTCCTGAAAGCTTGATAGTGGCACCTATACTTTTGTGTTATTATTTTTATCATGGCAAATGCTTAGTGTATTCTTGTAAAGATGATATTGAGGGAGATGGACTTCCTCTTTGACCTGGTGTATTTTTTGCTGTGTTTCTAAGAAGGAAAGTGAGAGGGAAAATCCTGTACAATAACCATGTTATTGAGGTTTAAAAAGATTTAGTTTTTCCTTCCTGCCATATTCCTTAGCTGTTTCAGTTAAATAAGAATCATGGTATAGACTAAGCAAGTGAAGGCAGTGGAAACAATGAACATATGTATAAAAAAAATAAAAATAATTACCTCAAGCAGAGTAGAAATCTCATGCATGAAACACAATATGCTCCCACCAGAAAATCACCATCCCAAAATCTGAGAAAATTGTGCAAAATCACAAATCTTGATATAAAGTTTTAAAATTTACTGTTGGTGTTGAGTGGTGCTTTATGACTGGAAAATTGCCTATTTCAAAACAGGAAAATGTGGAGCAACATCAGCTGCAGTAGACTGATTTCAGTAGTAAGCAAAGCTTTACAATAAATTTGAAGAGATATTAATAGCCCTGAAATAAATGCTATAAGAACATAACATGTTCTACATGCTAGATAACACAAGAATAACACAATGTCTCTCTTAGAAACAAAAAATTACTTTTTTAGACAAGGAACTAATGTATCTGACATTCACTAAAGTGCTATGGTGGCATTTGAGACAGTAATACCAGAGAAGAGAGAGAGAGGAAACTTTAAAGAAGATAAGGATGAGGAGACTGGTTGTGTCAAACGAGGAATCATGAATCAAGGGAATTATCCCTACCAATGTTCCTAAAGGCTAATTTCAGGGGTTTTTCTGTCAATTTATTAATGATGCAGGCAGAAATTATAGAATTCTACCAGTTAAACATGAGAACATAACAGTTTGGATATTAAAAAACAGATAATCATAGATTTTCAATGAGTACCTTCAGTCTGAAAAGTCAAAAGAAGCTTGTAAATATAAATATAGTGATGTTCTGCATGGCTGTTTATTAAAAACTAGGAAGAAGATTGATTTAAGTCAGAGAGAGGTGAATTTTCAAAGACCTACTACATAAAGTGATTGTCTGCAAAAGCAGACTGTTGTCCATGGGGACTGAAGAGTTCCCTCCCAGCCTCATGTTCCTAGGCTAAAAGCTAAAAATCAATACAGGTCTTAGGAGCATCATGATAGTCACATGTTCCCTCAAAGAATCTTTCCAACCAGTAGAAGCTTCAAAATGTTAAAAGCCATCAGAAATCCTTCCAGAGGTTGCAAATTACCTTACTTTTAAAGCAATTTTTTGTAACTAATTGCGAGGAGCTGCCATCCCTTGGAGTCAAATCCCCCTGAGAGATGCTGGCTGCAGGCAGCTGCCCTGCCTCTCACTGTAATACACAGAACTGAACCTTAGCAAAGATAAATCACTGTCAAGTATCCTCAAAGTTCAAGTGTTAACCATTGCATTTTTGGCTGCTCTACTAGAGTAGCCATTGGTATGGAAGTATATATCTAAAATGAAGTTTATCTAAAATAATTGCAATTTATTTTTTTGGTCTAGGCTAGTCATTTAGCTTCTTCCATAGCTAGTAAAAGACGTGTGCCTTAGAGACAGTTGTCAGAGATGGGTGGGATAAATTGCATTCTGTAAATTACATTCTGTAAAGGCTTGTCCTAGCCTGTCTGCTGTTTAGACAGTCTTGATGTTCAAGTTGCCAAACCTACAGGTCATTAATGCTGGATGGAATGGAAAACACATTCTGGGGGTTATTTAGAAGGATTCACTGTAGGTGAAGGAGACCAAGTTTTATATGCTCCCTTCAGAGTCTGGGCACCAGCTGCAGTAGGGGATGAGGGAGTGCAGGTCCCTAACTTCAGCCCCAGATAGTTGCTCATTTCTAGTACATCAGTCTGTGGATACTTGACCATCAGGGCTGCATCCCACCCCACCTGACACAAGTGGAAAGTAGCAGCTAAAGCACAGCTATCAGCCTTTCTTTCTTTTTAAAAAGCTTTTGCTCCAACATATTTAACTTGGGGGAAAAAATAAAAGTTTGTCAGGAGGCAGGGAGGGCAGAAAGCTTTTTAAGAGAAGCTGTGATGCAAGACTCACAGGCAGGCAAGGCAAATCCCTGTAGTTATGCCCTGATGATGCTATGCACTTGCCAAACTCTCATTCAAGACCAGGACTCCCCCTGGGTCCAATCATTAATTGGGACTACCTCCACCTGAAGTACTCATCGGTTGCAGGGCAGGCACAAGTCCTATAAAGGTTGCTGTGTCTCACTGGAGTTCTGCACTGAGAAATCATAATCCAAGACTCAGAAGACTGTGAGCTCTGGAACAAATCCCCACCAGTGAGGCCATCCCACTGCTCATGACTGTGAGCAGGGCAGCTGGGAGGGTAGTCAAGGGCAGCCCCAGCTCAGGGCATTGGGCACATCCCTGGAAATGAAGATGGACCACGGCTGGGCCAGGGTGTCAGGTCATGGGTCAGGGTCTGAATCCATGGGACCCCAGGCAGAGAGTTGTGATGCAGTGTAGTTCTGGTAGGGACAAAGAACCAGAGTCTCCTGGTAAAGCAGCTCCAAGAGCTCCAACGTAGGGAAGCACAACTCGGTGGGGAAGTCTCAAAAACTGGCCTTGCTGGGTACTCAAATATGATCTTCAATTCCCTGATCAAAATAAGGAATAGTCTAATTTGAAGTTTCTAATAACTGCAAAATACTTGGCAATTTGGTAAAAACTGCATGTTCCTTTTAATTTTATGGGGCAAAAGGTAACCCTTTTGTGCGCCGTGGGTAAAAGTGCACCAAATGTAAGTCATTGACCTAGTACATTTTGATTCTTCCCTGCTCTACAAGAAAGGGAGCTGTGTTTCTCCAGACACAAATGTGAAATATCATTCATGGTCTGATAATGGTGTTGAAGTTAGAGCTTTTACAAAATTAGGAATGGTTTTCATTATTTGCCATGGGGATAGTATTCCTCTACTTTTCTAGATTTCAAAAGTAATTGGATTATTTAGCTTTAAACTTTAAAAAACTAAATTACTGTGGAACAGTAAAGCTACCTGAAAAACCTGATGGATGATAACTCCTGAAAGTTGTTAATGACTGAAATTAGATAGTGTGGATAGAAACTTACACAGCAGCAACAAGGGCTTTCAGTCTCACTTGTTCTATAACTGCAGAATAATTCTCCAATGATTGACCAGTGCACTTACACAAATCATGGGCATACACCTGTATTAGCATATTCTTTTTCTACCTAATTGATTCACTGTTTTTCTGCTGTGTGCGATGTTTGTTCCTCATCAGAGGTGTCAGGAGACAGCTCCCTTTCCTGGAACATGCTAACTGTTCTTTAGGTTGAAATAAAGATGAAGTTCTGCCTGGAAACGGTCCTAGTTTTGAGGAGATCCCAAATAGCTTGCTAAGCTGCTTTCCATAATACAGCTAAATATTTGTCCAAGTATAATTAACCCCTCTACAAACACCATCCTTTGTATATTTTTTATAAAAAAGAAACATTACAGACTTTCTATACCTGTCATAAAGGAGAAGAAGTAGCACATTCCCAACATTTTTCCATAAGAGATCTCCTTGGAGATTACCACACACTATCTTAGAGCAGTTTAAGTGCACTGAACCCCATAATCCATGCTTTCCTGTGCATGATGCTTTGTTAGGTAACAGTAGACTCGGTGAACAGCACTCAGTGCTGAAGAACTATATTTGGGGTTCTGTGTGCTGAACTGGACATTGGAGTTTTTAAGCTTGCATTAAGACATTGTGCTGTGGTTTAAATTTTCTTGCTCAGGAGACATCTCATGAGGGTCAAGGATTGAGTTATGAGCTTAAGGTGGGGTGGTTGTTTGAAAAATATTGATGCAGCTGTAGCCTTCTTTGAAGATTTTCATTCATATCCTACAAAGCTGCTTCATTTTTTACCCATTATGGTAGCTCTTTAATAGGCAGACACTCATCAGCCCTGGTCTTAGTCTTTTTTATTTTAATGATAAAAAGAGATACCACAGTTGAGTTACAAATTTGAAAAAAGAAACTGAGATTTCAGTTAAAACATATTTTCCAAATATTCCTATTTGTTACGTGATGTAATCTGCTAAAGCAAGAGAATATTTTCATATCCTGTTTTCAGAAACAGAGAAAATTGAGAAATTGTTGAATGGAAATGCTTTAGGTCGACTCACAGTTTTCCTTTCTTAATATAACTATTAAATTAAAATGTTCCTCATTATATTTTCTTTCACTAAATTATATTTTATTTTTATGTGAGCTGCTACAAATTTTAAATTTGTTTTATAAATGGAAATATACGTCTGCTGTCACACTGGTCAGCACTATTTTTTATTTTACTCTCATGCAATTCTTTGGACTTGGATTTCCTCTTGACAAAGAAAAGAATTTTGGAGCTAAAGACTTCTGGCAAGGCTTCCTCATTGATTTAAAACACTGAATTGGATTTCTAGTTCTGGCTCACACTGAGGCTAAGTCAGTTTTGCAGAGGTTTGCAGGTACCTGGCACTGTAACAGGAATGAGAAAATGATGGCAATTCCAAAGAAGAACCTGGGTCTCTCAGTTTGTCACCAGGTCTGAGAGCCTCCAAAAGGTGGAGCAACACATTTATCCACATCTCTCCACAGCAGTCTCTGCTTGTCTCCTTCATTTACATTTTTTGACATTCTGTTCTGACTCAGTTGTTGCAATGTCATAAATCAATTCTTGTTAACTTGTTGAGGGTTCCAGGCTCCAATGAGGGAATAAAATCGTGGAGTTTTTATGTATTTGGTCAAAGACAGTTAAGTTAAAAAGAGTTTAAATATAATAAAGTGACTTAAGTTTGTAACTATAACAGAACCCAAGGGGTTATTTAGCAAGGTATGGCTAATGAATGTGACATAAAAGCAATCTATAATCTGTAGCATTGTGGACCTGAGAAAAAAAATCCAGATTCCTGACCAGAAATTGTTTCAAGCCTCACTGCTGTTCATTTCAACATGCAGCACTATACTGGAACTAATCCAATAAAAACTCTGAGAGTTCACCTTCATCCTCCTTCACCCTCAAGGATTTCTCTTTTGGCAGAATCTACTGTGTTCACACTCTGTTTTGCCACAGTTGTCCCCTTCATTCAGATCCTTTCTAAACTGGAAAGTGTTTCTCCTTCAGAACTGCAAAAATATTTGTAGTTAAAATTCCACTCATACATGCTGATTGAAAACACCTTATTTCACTGCTGTTTACCTTGCAGTACTCAACCTTCAGTTTTTTATTTACATTAGAGAATTACTCTGGGTTTATTCTACCTTCTAATTGTATGTACTCTGAGAAGACTCACTTTGCAGAAGCCATGAGTCTTGGTAGCACATTCAGCTCTCTTCATGTATCACAGACAAGTCCCTCTGCACCCTTGGCACAAGCTTACTTAAAGGACTGAGAAACTTGCTCTCCTCCCCAGGATGATGCTATATCATCAAGCTTTCACGGTCTAAGGCTCTATTAGCTTTATTCCATTTTCTCCTGTCACATTACAGTAATTCCTGCTGAGAAAATCCCCATGGCAGGTTTTTGGGTCCACAGCTAGGTCCTCCAGGGAGAAAGAAAGTTTATTCCACAGTATCTCTAAAGACACTGCTGAGCAATCCCAACTCCAGGCTAGTAACACTCACACTGTTGAAAAGAAAGGAAGGAAAATGCAGAGCCTTCCAGCCAAGACATCAGGATAAACATTGGAGAAGGCTTTTAGACAGATTCTTAGAAATTCTGAAAACTTCTGGAACAGAAGTACTATTTCCAGTGATAACTTCCTTCCTTCCTTCCTTCCCTTAAAGTAGAACAAGGTAAAAAAGGTGAAAAAGTTAAAAAAAAACCCACAGAAGTTAAACAAATGGTCTTGGTGGGATGACAGGAAGCCAGCAGAGGCAGAGGGACAATACTGTTCGAGTTGATGAATTGTGTATCCTCATGTAGAGGAGAGGACAGTAAATGACCAGGAAAAATCTCAGTAAATGAGTTCTCAGTTAAATAGGGCACTGAAAAATAAAATTTTATGTGGGAATTATAAAAAGCCCAGAAATACGAAGAGGAAAACTGCATGTTTTAAACTAGCATTTTGTGCTATAAATATGCAAAAAACTAAACGGGGGGAATATAATTAGAGACACAGTAACAAAAAAGCAGAAGCTATATGGGAAATACAGCATAGAATGTAGTGTATTTGATAATATATCTTATGGAAATAGTCTAATCAAATAAATAATTTCAGTATTTCAGGAAACTTTGAAACCCTGTTAGATGTTTTAAATTTTCATTCTAGATAGGGAACATCCAGTAATATACAACTAGGATGACAATGATTTTATGTGACCTGCTCAGAGCAATCGTCAGACCAAAAGGCCAAGAAAAATATCAGCAGAGGTTTGCCCATGGTCTTGTTGAAAGGGTACATGTCACAACAGGGGTAGATGCTCAGACTCAATTTTTAGATGTGGCTGGCTGGTCTGTAGAGCAACTAGTCAGGGCATGTAGGAAGGGATGCAACTTGTGGCTTGCTCTTGTGCAGTACATTTTTTTTTTTTTTTACTAAAAAGCTCTTTACACAGTACTTAGATCTATGATTTTTGTAGTCCTGGTGAGCTCCCTGTCACCCAGTCTTCTACCCTACTATTTAATGTCCAAGAGGAGACAACACAAGCATGACAGGATGTTGTTTCTTGTTCAAAAAGAAGATATAGGGGAGACTAACAGGGTTAAATGTGTTTACATGATGTGCAAAATTAATTAAATAGACAACATATAGAATATTCACAGAAAATTCATATTACTTAAGATGTTAGAAAGACCCAGAAATCACTCAAGACAGAAATAAGATGACATCCTAAAAGAGTTGTGATAACAAAAGATAACAGACGACACAATTTCCTTTGTCAAGAACTCACCAAGTACTGTTACAGAAATAACCCACATGCATTAAAAGGAACATTCTAACATGATTAAATACAGGAAGCCAGAGCAGTAATAAATGCTTTTCACAGTCCGTGGAAAAACTGAGCTACCATTCCCCATTGGAAATGGAGATCCCCACTGCAACTGTTCAGTATACTCACAGATGATCTGTTAACAGGAGAAAATAATTAAGTAACAGTTCGCTGATATTAGTAAGTTTTAAAAACACATGTCAAGAGGAGAATTGACTAGCAAAGGTTGCAGAAAAGTCTAAAGCTAGTGAATCACAGTGCAATAAAATGGTGAATAAAATCCAATAAAAAGAAGCAAAAAATGATACTCCTATCTCAATGCTTAGCAACACTGAAGAAGAAATAGAATGTTATTAGCAAAATACTGGAGGGAAAGTAGAAAATAAAAACATAGCAATCCTGCTGTGTAGGCTTATTGTGTTCAGTACTTTCCATTCCACTTGTAGTTCTACTCTGCTCAGAGATGATCTGGTAGAAATGGAAAATACATCAGTTATAAGTTGTGTCCCTTGGGGTCCGTATTGTGACCAGTATTATTTAACATCTTCATCAGGGATATGGATGGCGGGATTAAATGTGCTCTCAGCAAGTTTTTAGATTACACCAAGCTGAGTGGTGTTGCTGGCAGGTACTCTGGAGGATGGGATGCTATTCAGAGGAGTGAAGTTCAACAGGGCCAAGAGCAATGTCCTACACTTGGGTTGGGGCAATCCCAAATATGGATATGGGCTGGTCAATGAGTGAGAGCAGAAGAAATTCTTTACTGTGTGGGCAGTGAGACACTGACATAGGTTTCCCAAAGCAATTGTGGATACCTCATCCCTGGAAGTGTTCAAGGCTGAGGCTTTGAGCAACCTGGTCTAGTGGAAGGTGTCCCTGCCCATGGCATGGGGGGGTTGAACTTGATCATCTTTAAAGGTATCTTCTAATCGAAATGATTCCATAATTCTGACTCCATGATACATGTTAAGTGAGTAGCTAACTATATTAAGAAAGGAAAATTGTGAGTCAACCTAATGCATTTCCATTCATCAGCTGCTCAATTTCCTCTGTCTCTGAAAACAGGATATGAAAATATTCTCTTGCCTTTAAAGCTTACATCACATCACTTGATGTCAGATCTAGGAAACAGGCCAAGGTTAGTGATGTTTACTAGTACAAATGTGGCCTAGATTGGATCTGGAACGTATTGGGCTGTTTGACCTTAATTTGCACAATATGGTCTTGGTACTACCAAAAGCTTACCAGGTAAGATGCCAAAGACCTTTTCTTTAAATTGAATTTTCATTTTGGAGACATCATAAAAAATACTGCTTTACACTTACATTATCCTGATATTTTCCTGGAGGTTTTAGAGGAAAGGGATTGTAGGGGAGAGGAGAGAAGGGAAAGACATCCTAAGATTTCTGTGTAAAACTGGGAAAGAGCTCCACGAAAATTAATTCCTTCACATAGAGGCATTACTGTCACGCAAAAGAAGAAGAAATTAGTTTAGCTGTGAGCATGTCCTTGTCCTGGAAAAGTTCCAGCCCTTGCGAGAAACTGAGGATTTACCTATAACTATTTGATATAATTAAATTCATAAGTCAATATGGGTTTATCTGCTGTCTTTAAGTCTTCAAGGTATATGCTCAAAATATTAAAGTAATTTTCTCATTTTTTTGCTAGTGCTAGTTTCTCTGTCACATTTTCCATCCAACACCAATTATCCTGTCCCAATTATGCTCTTTGCTTTATGTTTTAATATTTTAGGAGTAACCCTGGCCTAGCCTCTTTCTGAGAGGTGGGCATGGTAAATAGTATTTTTCTGGAGCCATTATCTAAATTTAGTATGAATTCACATTTTCTATTGCACCTTTTACAGCTACATCTTTAAAATTTTGAAGTACCTAGAAGTGCATGCATGTTCATCCATTTTTTAGAGTAGGTGTGAAATTGACATTATGTTCAATGTAATAAAATATCTTTAGTATTTTTGAAAATAAAACTCATGCAGTTACTATGCCGGTATTTTTAAGTTTTTATATGGGTTTAGTTGTAAACTTGCAATAATTGAGCTCATATGCAGAAAATAGAATCACAATGACTGCTTGCACAAAGTATTAGAGAAGAAATTTGCATCAGAGATGTTCCTGAGGCCATTTTGGAACTATTTTTTTTAATATGCTACTTTAAATATTGTTTCCTATAGCAATTAAATAATTGAAACAAGATATAAGAACAATATCACATGCTCCACCACAGAAAGTGCAAATGCACAATGTGAAATATTTGCCAAAAGTGCAGAATATATATCTCACCTCAGAAGCTATTCTAGAATCTACAAAAAGTATCAATTACTAAAAAAAATCATAATTTTCTTGTGAGTGCTCAAAAACCGCAAATATATTAATGATTTGGAAATTTATCAGTACTATTTTCCCCATTGTCTCCTACATTTATGTAAACTTTTTTTCTAAGACCAAAATAATGTTCTATAGTAAATATTCTTGATAGTTGAGAAAACCATCTGATAATGGATGCATTAACTAAGCTCTTAGGTTTGTCCCTAGCCCCTTCTGCTTTTTTTTCCTTGACACCCATACAAGCGGACAGTGATTTGCTGTAAGAGGAAAGTAGCTAAATTCATCTTCCAGTTGCTGATCCAGAATCATTCTACTGCTGGTCTGCAAAGGCTACAGTAAATAAAATCACACAATCCCATTCAAACACCTAAACCCTTCATACATGCTGGCAAGTCTTTGGTGGAGTGCTAGCTCTGTAACTGTCATTTGACACTGGCTTGCCGTGCTTTTGTTCTGTCTGCCATTTCGGATGAGTGAACATGTACAAATGTCAAAAGAAATAAAAATGGGGTCACTTTGAACAGTGCTGATGTTGTCTCATACCTTTTACATTGCTTAAAGTACCTCTCATTATTTGCCTTTCTCAGAAGAATATTTTTCCCATTTAATATTCACATTTAGAGAGCACATGGCCCCTTGACACATTCCTCCAATCCCCGATATGTGGCCAAAGCTTGTATATTCCACAATTAAGTTTGATGCCAGCAGAAAGCCCATCTGATCTGTAAAAGACAAGGTAAAACACCATAGGCCTATTCACACCTGTGAGCTAAACCAGAGAACAGAAGTGACTCGTCCATGCCACCCTGATGAGACAGTCTGGAGACTTAGCAGAGCAAGCTTGTAAATCCTGACTAAAACCACCAAACTGGTGTTGGTTGGAAGCTTACATGCCTCTGAGATCTGTCTGTCATCTTATATGCCACAACTGTTTTTATGAAAAGAAAATCAGCTTTTATTGTTGTGGGGGAAGGCCTCCTGTCCAGGTAGAGTTTAGTGTCCATTTATGCTCCATCTCTGTCCAGGCTGCCTAATCTCCATTTTAGGATCTCCCATCCCAGAAGTGTCCAACACTGCTAAATCTGGATGTCATCATGCAGTTCAGTTGCAAGAGAATTCTATTAAACTTTCATGCCCTGGATAGCCTCATAAACATATTATTAACTGTCACAGCTATTATTGAGAGATTCTGAGCATTTCATTTCATCTGAGACTGAGGTCACTTTTTAAAATTCTTTTGGCTCTTGGTTTAAAATTTAAACCGTTTAATAACTGTTTTAGTTTGCACATCTACTATGGGACACAGTTACTGATCCAGTTTTCACTGAAGCAATTGGAAAACTTTTCATCAACTTTGGCAGGAGTTAGATCAAAAATGAAGACCAATAATAGACAAGGACAACATTCCATTCTTAACTGATATTCTTTAGTTAGATGTGCTATTTCTGTACATCTTTCTTCTTGCCTGTAGACTGCTACCTTTTGTTATAAGATCTAGGCTCTGATATCTAGTTTAATAAATTAGCTGTTTGAGGGAATTGGAAGATATTTTATGGAAAAATTTTGGGATGCTGTTTGATCTTTTATTTTTCAGTATTGATATGCTAATTCCTATAATGAAACATCATGACATCTTTATAGTTCATATAACTAGCACAACTCTAAAACTGTTTCAAAAATTAAGAATACAGCTATATAAAATAAATGTGCCATTACAATCTCTGCTATTAAAATAAAATAGCTTTTAAAAAGTGCATAGTTATGTGTTTTTCAAATTTAGCTATCTCATTTCTCTGAGATGTTTACTGTAGAATAACTACTTTGCTTCTTTTTCTTAAGATATTTTGCTGTGCTAAAATATCGGCTTAGTTGTGCTGCACAAGTCAACAAGCTGTGTATGTGTGCATGTCATCTGTGTTGTTATCAATTATCGCAGCTTTATCATGATTGATGTGGTTGCAACAAATACATGAACCCCTGGATCTTTGTTTTAATGCATTACTGGAATTTCTGTGAATTAACACTTTCTAATCTTGGTTCTAAAATACAGTTTTCTAACTAGATCAATATTACATCCCTGTGGCAATTAATCATGTGCAGAATGTATCCCTTAAAGGAGAAATATAATCCTTTTATATCCAGTGGAAAATACACTCTCTGGGACAGGATTTGGAGTCTGGCCAAGCTGCACATGGTGCAGGAGGAATTGTTTGCTACTATAAGACACTCTTCATAGGGCTTCTTAATACGTACATGTAGGGCAGAGTTTAGAATGCTTGGATATCTTAGTGCAAATTTCTGATTATTCAAATGGCCATCTTAACCAATAATTACCTTGAAATAAGTACTTTTCCCTAAAACATAAAAATATAACTAAAATCTGGTGGGGTTTTTTTTGTTGTTGTTTTCTACTTTGAAATCCATCCATACATTTTTTTTAACCTTGACTTTAACCTGCTGTTTTAAAAATTTTATTTTTCTGCCAGCAGCATACTGAGTTTGAAAAGGTCCGTAGGGTAATAGAAAATGTATAGTGGTGATAAGCAGTAATTTCACAGTTAACCGATCATGATGTTAAAAGATGCAGTGCACCCTCCTAATCTGGTGGTATTCTTTCTATTTCTATTTCTATCTCTTCTTTTTTTTTTTCTTAGCAGCCTAATTAGTATTGCTTGGTAGTTTTATACAAACTAATGAACCAAAGAAATAAAAGATGTGGCAATGAAAGTGCCTGGCCCAGATTTCCAGCTGTGGTCATGTACTTGGTGTACTCAGGGGGATAAGAGGATGTGTCCTTCTGAACTGAATCTAACACATCCCCAACACCTTACATGTCAGGTCTTGATATGCAGGGAGATCACTTTTCATTCTCCCAGGAAGAATGTAAGGGAAGTTTAAGGTAAAATGTTTTATTTTATTATTGTAATTGCCTAGGACCATGCATCCTGACAGACACCACAGGAGAGCTCATGAGAGGTTACTTGTTATACTGCTGTGACCTTACCTTTTGCATTCATCTGTATCTATCTCAAATCTCAGAATGAGCTGAACTGAATCTTCCTCAAATCTCAGAACAAGCTGAACTAAATCTTCATATATCTGCATTTTTCGCAAGTAAAAAAAAGAAAAAGTGTGATTTCATTTCTGAAAGCAAATTGATTAGTGCTAGGTAAAATTTCTGAATGGGGTGACATCTTTGACAGTAAGACTTGGGAAGTATGCCTCAGAAAAAGTTCAGTAAAGATTGACTGTAAAAGATTGAAATGAGTATGAGTGTCACAAATTTATTTATTAAGATTTAGATTGCACCCGGATTCAAAAGGCTGGGGAAATATTATATGCTTTCTCTTATAATAAAGGAAAATATGGCCAAGGAAGCACAGAGCAGGTCACAATCTATTGACCTTCCTTTCTAGTCTATGCAGAGCTGAACTTTCTACAAATTGCCCATCAGTTCCTTGACTTTAAAAATGAACTTTGCACAGACCTTAATAGCTAATGTTCTCAGTTCAGTGCAAAAGTGCATACCCAAACCTCTACCTGAGTAGTTTTATATCATTAGGATTTCCTTGCTGGAGGTGATTCTTGATATTTTGATTGAAATCATCAGTATATTTTCTTCTGGGTAGACTTTTGGTTAGTTTCACTGTTCTTAATCTTAAAAGTATACCATTCCTTTTCTGTATTTGCTTTAGGGACACAAACCATTTATAAATATATAATCCCACTGTGACAAGCGATTTGCATTTTACACAAAAAAGACCTGATCTTAACTACACCCTGCCATTAATAGTTTCTCTGTGACTATAATACTGTGAATGAAACAGAACTAATTGATTATAGTAAAGTGGATGAGTTTTAAAGCTCAAGAAGAAGTCAGAGATAGCAGCACTGTCTCAAATGAGTTTTGTCTGATCTGTTGTGCTCTTGGGATGGAAAGCCCCTTCTCTGGCTCAGGGCCCAACCTGGGCCTGGATTTTCCCCTGATCAGCTCAGTGAGGTGTCTACCAAAATGTTCATATCTTCCACATATTAAACAAAGAAAAGTTTTCTGTTTTCAGTCTCCATAAGGGATTTTTGAAACAATTTCATTCTTTAGTAAATTATTACAGACTGTTTAATTTCACTCCCATTAAGTAAGAAGCCATGAAACAGACAGACTGTTATGCAAATAACCCTCTGTATTGCATTCTGCAGGTTGCATTAGTTAGGAATTTAAATATTTTTGGAGAGTTACACTGTTCTCACTAATTGTATTTCTATTTGGACCAGTGCACGTAGGAGCAGAATCTACACAAAACTTTCAGGATAAGATACATTGTGAAGTTCTGACAGTCAGGTAACCCAGATGTTATTATTTCTATTGCATTACACATAAATAAGGTTTTAACTCAAATAGGCATAGGACTGACCTAAGATTCGAAATAGGATTCGTTTGTCCTAAGACAGGCATCAGGAAGGCCTGACCTGTCTACAATATGTTTTCTTTCCAGTTAATGGAAAGAAGCAGAGGGCCACTAAGAGAGGCTCATTTTCCAGTAGAGAATTTCTGGAGCAGATTGACTGATTGGCCTGTTGGGGTTGTCTATCTGCCTCTGCTTTTTACAAAAGGTAACTATCTCAGACAACCAACCTGGACATGTGGTGAGCAATCATGGCAACTGAATGTACATGTCTCATGACATTTTAGATTCTGTAGGATAACCAAGGTGTCCATGTGGCTATGATAGACATGGCACAGCATTTTTAAATATTAACCTAAGTTCCTTTCTTTAAAAAGTATACTTTCATATTTCAGTGAGTTTTGAAGAGGGCCTTAACTGAGGTGAGAAGCCAGATTGATATGCATGTTTGGAGATCTGTTCAAACATAACAACCTAATATGGTGGATATGAGTAAGCAGAGACCATGGCTGTAGAGTCACCACTCATACCCTCTTGTCCTCAAGTAGCTATCTTCTCTGCAAGTACAGAAAACATTACTAAATTCATCTTACTGGCATTTGCAGAAGTAGTAGATGGAGAATGTGTCAAGTTAGAGAAAGTGTCAGCACCTTTGATGCTGATGAACCAGTGAGAAGGAAAATAACATGTAGTAAGATTTCTTCTGAAGTTACAAACTTCTCAAAATCAAAAAAAAAATTGAAATTGGGAAGTTGGAGGGTGATAAAATACCCTTAAGTGACCAGAGGTAATATGAACTGTTTTTCAAACATAGTTCTGAGAAATTTTGCTTTTCTTTTTTGTATCATTGTTAGTGGTGGAACGGCTTCATGGTACTATTCCCAGAATTCATGTGGAATAGAAAAACTGTATTTTCTGGGAAACTAATCCTGACTATCCCAAACCAATCTAGTAAAATAAATGCTGCTATTCAGGGGCAACTAAAAGCAGATTGAGGCTCAGTAATTGAGAACTTGAGCCTTTGTCAGCTGTGTGTATCAGACTAAAATTAATGCAAAAGATCATCAGATAAGAATTAAATTTTATATTCACGCTGCACAGTTATTAATGCAGATACAAGGTAGAGAATATCACTATTTAGCAAACAGGAACTGACAGGTGGGACCAAATCTAGAAGAGGACTGAATTGCATAGAGATTACACAGTGCAATGCTTTGTGAAGGTGGGGCAGACCCGTCTGTGGTCTGTGCCCATTTGCCTCATGGGGAGAATTTTGAACCCTGATATGGGAAACCAAAATAAACTCTCACTGTCTGTTCTAGCATGGAGTAAGGCCTGGTGTCAAGGATCAGTACAGAGCATTTCTGACATTTAGGAAGTAAGTTAAATTCTTCCAGATGGCCTTTTACTTATTGCACATGGCCAGAAAATCTGTGACACGAGCTATAAACCCAATGCCTCTGAAAAAACATTGGATCTGATGTGTTACCATCCCAGAGCACACTCCAACATTTTGTGCTGTTACACAGGTCCAGAGTTCCCCACTGAGCACTTGCACTGCTGTTGCTGGAGGGCTGTACTGTTCCTGGAGAATAGGAGCAGCACGCTGCTGGACATCTGGAACAAACATCAGTTTCTTGAACCATTCATAGATGAGATTTCTGGGTTGCAAAAGAAACCATGCCTGAGAATATATTAATATATATTTTAGTCTTTCTCCTAGAGTTAGTTAGAGATTACTGAACTGTTAAGAGTTCATTTCAGAAATTCAAGGCTCACAAAGAAAAAGCAGAAGAAAACTCTTCATTCCCCAGCTAGGAATCAGGACATTCACCCAGGCAGGAACTGTATGAGACAGGCACCGTTACAAGACATTGCAAATAGATGCTTGGATTTTTTTTCTCAGTCAAAAAACCTCACAGTTCCGAGGCAGATAACTGTCCTTTTTCAGCTGACAGTATTTGTTCTCTCTGTTTCTGATTATAGAAATATTGATTTAGTTTCCCCCAGGCAATGTTGGAACTTGAACAGGGGAAGAGGATTCCTGCACTCATTCCAAGCTGTAAGTAACTTCTTAGGGCAGTGGGGATGAGAGAACAAGGTTTAAACTCCTCAGTCTGACAAGGGAACAGAAACAGGCTCCCACCTCCTGCCAATCAAGAGCTCAGTTGCTGGAAGCAACAGGGCCAAGATGCTCAGGTGGCACTTGAACATACCTTAAAATAAGTGACCAGTGTTAGCTACATGATCAGTAGAGAGGATCTCTTGGAGGAAGTCCCAAGGGCAGGCATGCTGTCCTCA
Organism: Aleadryas rufinucha; assembly: GCA_013397815.1. NCBI lineage: Eukaryota > Metazoa > Chordata > Aves > Passeriformes > Aleadryas > Aleadryas rufinucha. Next base: position 51,027 of record VZTH01011330.1, on the reverse strand, counting down.
CTGGGAATCCCACATTGGTGAGGGCCAGAGACCTGAAGTGCAGGTGGCTGGCTCAAGACAGGTACAGGGTTGTCTTCCACTCCTGAGCAGTTGCAGGGCTGTCTTCCACTTCCTCTGATCACACTTCTTCCCAGCGTGACCTCATGATCACAAGTCTCAGGCAGTACATTTTGCTTTCCCCTCTGTCCTGTCTCTAGGCTCCTTGACCATTATTCTGTCCAATCACACACTTTCCTCCCAGTTTCATGTTCTTTCCTAGGGATTAGTCAAATGTGTCTCCTTACCGAACTGACGTTTCTTAAACTTCCATCTCTGAGTCTTCGATACCAGGCTGATGTCCAGGTACTTGAAAGTTAGCCATTGGAGCACCTAATTAGCAAGTGGTCAGACAGCTTCATGGCATCTATTTATAGTTATCTGTTGGTAATGAGTGATGTGCATGATGTTTCAGAGGGGAGTAATTTTGCAGAGTAATGCCTGCAGAACAAGCTGTCAGAAATCAAACAGAAAATATGTCCACAATGGGGAGGAGGTTTAAATATTCTAAAGTAACATTATGTGGGATCAAAATTCTAGTTTAGATGCTTCAGCTTTTCCGTGATTATAGCCCACATTGAAAGACTTACCAGTCTTATGGGATACACCCACTGTGGATCAAATGATGATAATGCAAATGTTTATGATTGCATGTACGATGCTTCTGACACATAACATCTGGTTTATTTTCTTCATATGGGCATTCAGGTACTTTAAAACACTTAGGTTCATTTGATTAAAAATGAGTGAATCTAGAGACAGAACTTAATAGTCTTACTCTGTGAAAAAGCCTTTCAGATCTTTTATACCTTAGAGTTCAGTGAAGCATCTAAAAGAACACAAGAAATCTACCCAATTTGGTTTATCTTTAAGATAGTGGTATGCTCTCCTCTGCTCCATATCTGAATTGGTTTCTTTCAAATGAATGCATTTATCTCACAGATAAAATTTCTCTACCATTCCCTATACTCCCTATAAACTCAGTGGAGAGACACAGATGCCTCGAAGGGTGATTCATTCATTCCTGAAATAATTTTCCAAGATTTTTGTAATTAATATCTCTGTGGAGTTGTCACTTCCTCTTCATGACTATGGAGAAAATCTGTACAATTAACACAGGCTACACATCTAGCTTTTGTGTGACCCAACTTGGGTGAAACTAAACTTGCCCTATGCCTAATTTTCTTTTCCTCTTTTTAATACTTTCCTTTTTCATTTCACATCCAATGTTCTCCCTGAGTCTATTCTGCCTTCATCTTATATATTATGTATTCCATATACTCTAAACCTATTTTAAATCAATAAGAACTGATGGCATGCAGCAAAGTTAGCCTGAAGTCAATGAAATTGACTGCGTGAGTCAATCTGAGAACAAGCAACAGTGTTTGTCAGAGAAGGTTTCTTACGTATTTGCCCAGCTCAAACAAGCTAGCAAGTGCAAATCAGCATCTTTTCAGGATTGATTTTATGCCTCAAACTGGTAATATTTACATGTCTCAATTTTCTCATGAAAATTACTTCTTGTACAAGAAGGTTGTCTCTCACTGTTCCTTAAATGTACAATAAAAACTTGCAAACAAAAAGAACAAAATGAAAAAATATTTAAAAAAAAAAGTTGCAGAGTTCAGACTGAGTGTGTTATTTAACAGCCACTACACTACTTATGTTAATCAGGTTTTTTCGGCATCTTTGGCAGAAGGGAAGAAAAAGACACAAGGCAGAACAATTTCCTGTATTTAGTCTGTTTGTATCTATATAAAAGGCTCTTTTCCCCATATCCTTCCTGGGTGTTAGAAAGAGGTTGCCATGATGTGAGGCAGTTAAGTCTGTTCATCTTAGAAAAATCTTTTTGCTGTTGGTTATGTTTAGCACATCACTGGGTTCCCTGCCGTGGTCAGTTCAGTCCAGACCACAATCACCTCTGTTGTCCTCTCTACTCCCAATATGACACCCAGTCACTGAAGTGGAATATGTGCTATTGAAACTTAGGAGCTATCATGGGAGGTCATTGCTTGTGGCAGCTGAGAAAGACTTTTTTTTGTAATTGTGGTCCATCCTTCACTAGTGTGTGACGTAAGGGAATGCCTGTGGATCTCAGCCTGACCATTAAACAGCCTGACAGAAAACTGACAGCAGGATCTATGGGATGTCCTGGAGTGGCTGGCTAGCTAGGAGGTGCTATGACCTTACATGTCAGTCTCACTGTGAAGAGGCTGTCATTTTTCATGCTCAGCCTAAATACTATGTCAGTCCTCAAGGCCTGGGTGGTATCAGGCCTTGAACAAAGAACAGCTGCTTCGGATGTAGTCAGGAAATACTCAGTAGTGCCCAACCTTTAAAGAGGCAATTAATACCATCCCATTACCATTAGAATGCCAGCTATTCAGTTACTAAAACTACTCTGCCCTGTTCCTTAACATGTCTAAAATAGGGAAATACATAACAAGAAGAAAGCCTCTTCAGCCTTTTTCCCAGCCAGAAAATGAAGAACCATGATGTCAGACAGTCACGAAACCCAGACATTTATGAGTAACCTTCTCTCATTGTAATAGAATTCAAACAGATCATGGACACAGGAGAAACTTGAGGCAGTTTTGAGGGGAATAATAGAATATTTGCAAACAAAAATGTGGTGGGAAAAGCATTTCTCCAGTATTGGTTCCTAATTAAACACCAAACAAACACTCACTTTTGCATTTCAAAACCTTTGAGAAGATCAGGCCTGACTATCTCAGGTGATGTTTTCCCATGGGCTCAATTCTTGAAGAGCAGAGAAAAGCATGGAAAGAACTTATCAACAGAGGTTTGCAAAAGAGCTTCCCAGCTGATGCAAAAAGGCCTTTTAAATTCTGTAATAAATAGGCATAAAAACCTCATAGATGGACAGTTCTGCTTCAAAAATTGTTAAACTTCATATTTTTTCAGCATGCCTTTCAATACAAGGAGTTTTATCAAAAGGAAAAATAAATCTCCTATTTGGTAGTCATTCATGTTACATTATATAGATGACATTGGAGTTTGCCCTTACTTGTCAAAACAATCAAGACAGCGAAAAGCTTAAACAAAATTTGGGGTAACTCTAGAAATCTGCAAACAGAGTCACAGGAAAAGAGAAAAAGAGACACTGCCATAACAGCTGTCATGGGGGAACAGTAATTGATGTTTTGTGCAATGGAACACAAACCTCACACTAAGTAATAAGTACTCAGTCATCATGCCACTAATTACTCAAACTTCATTATAAAGAACACCAGGGCCACAATTAAATATTGTATATTACCCCTCATTCTAATTACATAGCTCTTTTAGTTGCACTGTAAAAGCAAGACATTATTTAATTATTTTCATTTAATGCATTTTAAAACAATATTTAAAACCTCATTCAACACCATAGGGATTTCAACTAATCATTAAAATCCCTATTTATGTGTGCAGTAGCAGTTCTGTAGCCACATAAAGCTGGCATCCATTTCAACTTCATTTATAAAAATCAAACTTGGAAACCCACTGGCTTAAAAGGTCCTGACTCTGGCTGCCAGAGCTTTAATGGAGTTTCACAGATGTAAGCTAGCCTTAATTATATCCCTAAAGTGTAAAAATATATCAGGTGCAAATCCTGGTACTCTTCTCTCAGGAGTTTTCAAAAAATGTATGTTCCTCAGAGAATTCTGCTGGGACACTGCAGATGCTACACTGGTCGCTAGGACTTCCTCTGGGGAAGGCAGAGACCGTGGGTCTGAAAAGCCCCATTGCTACAGATACAGGCCTAAGAATATTTTATTGACCACTAAGTGCTAAGGACACTGATGAGACAGACAAGTGACAGGCAGATGCAGCAGATATTGGTGTTGCTCAGTCTTCTGAACTGCTCAGAAACACAGTGGTCTTTGTGGTGCCTGAGAGTACACCAGGGGATTCCCAGGCTGCTCTTCCCAACAAGATGAGTGGGTTCATAAATGAGTTCACAGATGCCACGGTGCTGTCTGCTGGCTACAGGTGACCACGAAGCACTGGCCACCCACCCACCTCAGAGGGGGAGATGGAAGCTGACCAGGCACAGAAGGGCAGGCGAGGTCCCAGCTCTGGTTCGCCCTGCCCACTGATAGTGAGGGTGCACAGAGGAGGTAGGGGATTCTCATGGAAACAGAAGAGGATATACTGAAGGGTGTAAAAGAAATCCAGGGAAGGACACAAAGAACTCCAAAAAACATACACTGACATGGGGTTTTATACCCCTACAGAATTGGAGGAGGAAACACACAACACCCAATACAACAACAGCAAGGGGGTGTTACAAAGGAGGGGAAAAGGGTACTCAACCTATAGGAACCAAGGTAGGTGGGGAGAATTAACATGGACCAATGGGGGAATCAAGGAATAGAGAACTTTCTAGAAAGGAAACCAAATATTGGGGAGAAGGGGAGGAGATGGCAGTGGCCAGTCATGGGAACAGGATCTGCATGTCCTGCACAGCCCTCTGGGTTCTCACTCTAGTGTTAGGAGGCTTGGGCTGTGTGGGCATCAAACCACTGGAGCCGCTGGTCCACTTGGTCTTGCTGGCCATGGTGCCAGCCATAACACACCGCAACACACAGAGTCAGAAATAAGCCCTGTGGATTGCGGGGTCCAAGTGACTAAGACTAGAGAACAAAAAATATGATGGCCTATTTCAGCTTCCTTTTTCTTTCTGATGGAACTGGAGATTCAGGAAAAGCTGCTAGTATGACTGTGTTGTATCTGAATGAGAAAGATTCAGCAGAACTTGAATTTTGGAGAGTTTTAGGAAATTTCACCAGAGTTGTAACATGACAGCCAATATTTTTTTCAGCCATCCCAAACACTGTGGTCTACAGAAAATACAAGACTATCTATCTTGATATTTAGTGATGGCAAGTATAGTCTAAAAGAAGTAGACTGTGTATTTAATCAAACAAAGGTTATTTAGCAGTATCATCTTTTTTAGACTACTTGCTTTCATTAGCTATGACCATATGGAGCTCACAGATGGCAAATAAAACAGTGACGTCCTGTTCAAATAAGAAGGAGGCAAGAACAGTAAATAAAATGCTGGCAAAATCAAGATGAATGATGCATGTGGTATATATGTAATAGAGTACCCAAAATGTCATATAACAGTTGAGTCTGGAGTGGTTTTCAGTCTGAACATCAGGAGCTTTTAGACTGACATGAGAGAATAACCTTAGAGATTAATCTTAGGGAAAGGAGAATAACTATTTAGATCCTTGGAAATGTGAAAATGAAGGCTTCTCTCCTCTCATCAGCTCTGTTTCCACTTTGGTTCTTCCATACTGGGTTTCCTCTTTTCTTTCTTCCCTAAGGGTACTGTCAGGGTCACTTTCTCTGATTCTTTTCCTTTCATCTCTTGCAAGGAAGAGTATTTCATTGCATTCACTGTTGCATCTAGCTTGACAAGGAAACTTTCTGTGAGCAGCAGGACCCACTGTTTCAGTCTAAACCCAGAGGTACAGAAAAGGACTGGTTGTAAGCTATCTGGGAGACCAATCTGAGGAAGCCAAAGTACAAATCTTGCTCTCGAAACTTGGATAACTATTTTCCCTTGTCTCCAAATTTTTACCAAAACCTGATTATTAAGTTATATTACCTGATGCATATGAAGCTGGGACAAAGCACTACAGCACATTAGGATGCTCTGGTGGTGGGCTGAAATGCCACAGGCAGTGAACAGAGTCAGGGCACAACTTCCACCAGGTTAAAGGTATTTCTGCTGTTCACCTCCACACTGAGATCACTGACCTTCATTTCTTCTAAAGCAAAGGCAAGCAGGGGAGCTTAAGACGTACAGCTTAAGAGCGTAAGACTTATGGGCATGGTGGTTCCAATTCACCCCTTTGGACAGCATTAGGGTGTAAGTGACTACTCCACAGCACAGGTAACAATTCCCCTGGGCAAGTGGCAGCAAACAGCATTTCTTTTGCAAGAATCCAGCTCCTACTGCCTTGTACCTAAAATGTGTCTGAATATAAAAACCAACTGACAATCAGAAGGCTGGCTACACCAGCCTCTGACCTGAACAAGCAATATAAACAGCCCCTAAGTCAGGTGAACCTCTGACTGATTGATGGTGATGATTTATGCCAAAGAGTTTACACACAGGCCTTATACAATTAATATGAGACATTTTTGAGCATAAGTCCTATGAAGAGTGGCTGGAATTTTTCGCCTGGAGAAGAGAAGGCTCAGGGGAGACCTCATCCCTCTCTCCAATTACCCGAAAGAAGGTTGTAGTAAGATGGGAATTGACCTCTTCTCCCAGGCAACAAGCAATAGGACAGAAGAAATGGCCTGAAGTTGTGCCAGGTGGGGTTTGGGTTGTATGTTAGGAAAAATTTCTTTCCTGAAAGAGTAGATGTGGCACTTTGTGATATTGTATAGTGGGCATGATGGTATTCAGTCACAGCTTTGACTTGATGATCTTGGAGGTGTTTTCCAACCTTAATGATTCTGTAATTCTAGTCTATGATTGAGGTGGTGACTCAGACACCTGAGGAGATGACAGATATTTTGGGAAGCTAACAGAGATTAAGTTATTCTTGCTCAGAGAAGGTAGGTTGCATCTATTTTCCTCTTTTAAATCAGACATCTCCATCTTAGCCTAACATGAAGCAAACTAGGCAGACCTAGACACACGAGTGTGTTGTTTGTTCTTTTACTTTAATACAGAATTTTAAAATACTGAAAAAAGAAAACTCAGGAATTCTATTCATCTCAATTGGCCAATTGCATGACAATAATACTTGGTCACTGTTTGGCTGTTTCTTTCTGAGGTGAGGACTGAGGATTGAAAATGTTCTCTTCAGGCAGTTAAGGATAATGAGACCTAACATTTTAATGGATGCACTCAGAAAGACAGACAAAAGACTAGGGAACAATTCTGCATTTCCAGAAACAAGATGGAACAGTAACAAAAAAATGTTACTGTTTTTGTGCTGGCTTGTCTGTATTAAACTACGGTAGGATTTTGGTTGTTTTTCTGTTTTACCTAGATAGCAATCTTTTTAAAATGGGGATTATATTCTAGTTTTCTCTTAGTGCAGCACTGTGCACTCTGAAAATGCTGGGCTGATATGTCCATAGGCACTCTAACAATACATGGGACTGGTATGACGCTTCCAATTTTAGCATTCATTTTTATAGGAATATTGGGTAGAAAAAAATAGTAAAATAAGCATGAATATTGTAGGAATGCAAATGTACTATATTTAACTAAAGTTTTCTAGTAATTTCCGAGTATTTTGTCAGACAAGTGAAAGATTTACATTTTCTAAGAAATTATTAAAAGCAAACAGGGCTTAGCCAAGGGGATCAAAACTGTGAGATGCCAGGAATGTTTCTTTTCACCATAGCCCACTAATTCTCTTGAAGCTGGCTTTATGCAATATTTTCTTGGCATTCTTTAAGATATTCAGTGTTCAAATTAATTCTCCATTCAAAAGCATGAGCATGCACAATGGTGGGATACATTAACATCATGCCATTTGATACTCACTCAAAAACTTGGTATGGTCTGAATTAAGAGAAGATCAGTTAGAGAAAAAAACGTACACAAAGAGATGTGGCATTAGCAATTACAGGCCAAATCCAGAAAAGGATTTAAGTAGACTTTGTGTCCAAAGTCCAAAATCAAGGCCTCAAATTCTCTTACTCATTAACCGCTTTACACCAAAAGTCTCTAAATGCTAGTAGTTCTTCACTTCAAATCTGAGAATTGCCTGAGGTGTCCCTTCTTTGTGTATCTACAGATCTACCTGGTCTTAATAGTTAGATTCTTCATTCCCCCTTGGGATCTAGAAACTTGTTAGAGGCACATAGTGTATGTGCAGCAGTGGATGTACTGGCAGCTTGTATAGTGTTCTGACAAAAATAAAATACTCATAAAATAATTTAGGTTGGAAAAGACCTTTAAGATCGTCGCTCCCAGCTGTTAACACAGCACTGCCAAGTCCACCACTTAACCATGTTCCCAAACACCACATCTACACATCTTTAAACACCTCACCAAGATATATGAAGACTCCACCACCTTCCTGGGCAGCCTGGTCCAATGCTTGACAACAATTTCAGCAAATAAATTTTTCCTAATATCCAATCTAACCCTCTCCTGGAACAACCTGAAGTCATTTCCTCTTTTCTTATCACTTGTTACCTGGGAGAAGCTAATTTCCTTTAATCTTACGAGTTTTCTAGTACCCTAGCTAGTTTGGTTCTTAAATGTTAAAGTTTGTCCTTTAACTGCCTTACAATTTAAACACACCTTTAAAAAAAAAAAGAAAAGGCACCTTTAAATATTGCAAGACTTGCATATTTTTGAAGAGGATGGACACACCAGAAATAAATCAACTAAGCAGAAAGACTCAGCTCTGGTAAATGGTATAAATTAAAATGATTTTTAAAGTTAGATCCAGTCCTTAGTCTTACAGTATTTACAATCACGTATCAATGTGTGGATGAATCTTGATTCTAAGTGCTCAACTCTTACCATGATTAGTTTTCTAGCTACTTTAAAATATTTAGGCATTATGTGTTTGCTAATTTTTTGAAATTATTATTTTCATTTCACTTCATCCACTTGACTAAAATATTTTATAGACACATTAATGTAAAAAAAAAAATAGTTTTAAAAGGCCACAGTGCTATTTAATTGTGAAAGCAATCCCAGTTAATTGTCACAGCTGTAAATATGTTGCAGATTCAGACTCTGTGATACCAAAGAGTTATTGGTACTTGCTTTATTTTCTAATAGTGTCTCTTTCAACGTAATTCTGTTCAGATAAATTGCTTTACTGTCCTTTCCAAAACTCTTCCAATATTCCTCCAAATTAAATATTTTTCAAGCATTCTTACAGGCATTAACAAGCCTTTTGGGGAATTTTAGTGTGATAGCTCTCTAATGATACTTCATTTCACCAGTACTTGTAGGAAAAAACCCCAAACCAAAACATACCCAAAAAAACCAAACAACCAAACAAATTTTTATCAGCCCACACTATTTATTGATTTAAATGCACTCTCAAAAATAAATAGGAGCCAGTCTTCTGATTAGTCCGTGGATGCTTATGTGTACACCTTATGTATATACACTTTATGTGTGATTCACAGCTAAGTACAGACTTAATGGATCTTTCACAGAAATGATCAGAAATAACTCCTTTCTGCAAATTTCCTTCCTCAGAAATCTTTCAGGCAATGTCTTGTCTCAGGGTTCTCCTTCTCCTGTTTGAACCAGTAATTTACCTCCAGGAAAACAGAGTGATCTGGGAAAACTTTCATATATGAAGGAACATCCTCTCTGCAGGCTTAATCAACAACCATCGAAGTTGGTGAAGAAAGATCCCTTTGATTTGAGTGGGAACTGGTTTGAAACCTTTAATTGGGTATATATCTTAATCAGAACAAAAGGCTGTTCTGTGAGGTCTCTTGATTGAGCAGATATTATTGTCCATAAATGGATAACCCTTAGCTCGTTTGCTCAAATACTGCTTCTTTTTTCATACATTAATCACACCACAATGAAACAGAAATCGATCCTGATCAAGAGAGTTCACTGACGTCTGTGTTTTAATGAGAGGCTTTTTGTGTCAAAAGGCCACTGCATCTTTTCTAACAAGGCATAAAACCCAGCTTCCAACAGTCCTCAGGAAAGGCTTTTTATTCTGAGATTAGTTTTAGAAAGATTTATGCCTTTTACTTTTCCATCAGTTCTATGTGACTGTAGCCAATGTACTAATGAGAAATAAGGTTAATAAAGACAATCGGGTGAAATTCGACTTCTCGAAAATATTTGAAGTCACCAATAGGTGTGATGACTAGTTACAAATAAGAGAACAAAAGCAAAAGCTGTAATTGAGTAGAAACATTGAATAATAATAATAATAATAATAATACTCTGAATTGAATCCATTACTATAAACAGAAGTGTGGTTCTAAGAATTTATCTCAGGCTTCTTGAACAAAAATATGTGATTTTAGCTTTTGAGTCCATTTTAACTTATATCATGGTCTTTCATTCATAGAATTTACAATATACCTGGGGAAAAAGTAGAATCAGCTTATTCTGGAAGGATAATCATAATTTATATTAACTTTGGAAATATTTTATGCAGGTGTGCTGCAAGATACTTTGTGTACCAGTGCTAACATGGTGGCTAAGTTTTTTCCCTGCAGGCAGAGGACGGGAGTTCCTGAGTCTGACATCCATCCATGGCTGGAGTGAACAGGCATCATTAGGGTATTGGCAGTGACAGCACCCCCTTTTTCATGTACGGTGTGTTAGTCTCTCTAGTTTTTTTAATGAGTGAACCACCAGCACTCACAAGGTGTGTGAGCTGAGGAGAAGGATTTGGACAGTGAGTGTCACACATCACACACCACCTAAGCTCCTAGCTCAGTGCAGTGAGAGACTAGGTTCCTGCCCTAATGTGCTTCCCTGTCTCTGAACTGAAAATGACATTCTGAGGGGATAAGAGCTTTCCTTTTCACAATCTATGACTCTAGTTGTAGCAAGGGTTTCTGCTCCCCAGAAGTTAGCTAAAGAAAATATCATTAAAGGTGTGGGTTTTTTTCTTTCCAAAGGTGCATGGGATTCCTCACAAGAGAAAACCAATTGTAAGAGTCTTGAAACCAGAGAAGCTAAGAAAAGTCACCTGGGGAAGTGTCCTCTGGCTTGAGGCAGAGCTTGCAGGTAGATAGACCAGCCAGCTGCAGTGAAAAAAGGACACTTGGGAAGACTTCCACAGAAATGCACCAAAAATCAGTGGAGCAGAAATCTCATCTCCAGAGTCTGCTTGGTTGGCTTATATTAGGAGCCCTTATTGCCTCAAACCAAGCCCCTCCCCAAATAACAACACCAAAAAACTCCAAGAACACCCGGGAACTTTTGCTGCCTTATTTTCTGCCAGGCCTCCCTTATCACACTCATCAGAACAAAGCATTCTAGTGCAGTTACAGATATTCTTAGCTGACATGTGCTGGCAGTTGTACTAGACAGACCCAATCAGTATGTTATTTTGCTATTAACTATTTAAAACAGTGCTTCTCCAACTTCGCTGTCAGTTTTGCTCTACACTTTAATGACATTGAATAATAGATTTCTCAGATTTATGAGATTTATTTCTTAGATTTATGTATACACTGTATGTATGAAATCCTTAGAGGGTTATCATGTACATAGGTCTGCTCTGTGGATTGAGGAACAAATTTAACACCTGCAATCCTGTTGCTCAAAAGGTTTTTTTGTTTAGTCCTGGTTATATCCCAACAGTTACACTCAGACTTTGCTCATGTTAGATACCAGCAGGTGTTGTGCCTTGCACAACCAGTTGCACTTGCAAAAAATCTGCAGATTATACTGTACTATGCTAAAGCCATGCTACTCATCTCCAGAGTCAGGGAAGTGATGGTGTGCATCCACCTGCAAACACACGTCTATGTAAACACAGTAAGCAGTTCCCAAGTGTGAAATGGGAAAGGGATTTAACGCTGAAGGTATTAATGCTGTGCTGCATTTCCCATAAGGTTTGTTGGGGCAGCAGGGGTGAAGGTGATGGGGAAGGTGAAGTTGTTTCTTTCAGCTGGAGGCTCCATGGCCTCATCATGTTGGAGAGCCCCTGTAAGACAAGCACGTTTCTCACTTAAGGCCAGGCCCTGGCTTTGCCCCAGGCCATTGCTTAGAAACGGGAAGTGTTATAGTGTATGAGTTAACAGAGAAGAAAAAAGGCAAATTAATAATGAAGTAGACTGAACTTTGCCAGCCCTTCTGCTCTATTCCTCTCTCGGAGGATTAAAGAGATGGTACTGAGACGGTTTGTTAAACAAATCTGTTCAGCTCCTGACCTTCACCACTGCTGAACAATTTTCTTCTTCCATAACCATCTCTCTCATTTGCAGAGAGAGAAATAAAAAACGTGCGCAGTGAGTTATAGAACAGGGTGCACTGTTTGGCTGAGACACGTGCTCTTTGTGACACGGGTGACCCTGAAGCATATGATACAGGACAAACGTAGCTGCAGGCCAGCTTACAGCTAGTCCTGCTTTAGTCACTGTCAGCACGAGAAATGTTGGAATGCCTTCCAAGGCACTCTTTGGATTGAAATAGCTTCATGACTTAGAGTCACTTTGAATTTTCCTTTTTTCATTTTAGCTTTGGTTGGTATACCAAAGTGTAGCACTATATTAAAAGGATGTTTCTGTCTGTTTCCTTCCTTGCTCTCTCCTCCTTCCCCTCCCCACCAGCTATTCTCTTTTCCTCATCCATTCCCAGCTCTCGGTTGTTGCAGTACTTGTATATATACTTTTAAAAAGCTGGCTCCTAGCTCTGATCTTTTCCATTATTGGAATGTTTAAAGTCACTGTCAACTGCGACAGAAGGGTAGGGGAGGAGGTTATCTTATGGCCCTTTTGTGCAGCCTAAGATAATAAATTCAAAACCTGTAGATAGCAGCTCCCATACAGGATTACACAAATAATAAAAATGCCTGGGAATCCTAAATGAATGGCCAAACAGGACAAATCATGAATGTGAAGGGAAATATCTGATGAAACCCTAGCTTTGGCCATGTTTCCTTTCTCTAGGAATCACATTTTTTTTTTTTCAGAATTAACTTTAAAGCCAATTCACTATAAGCATTGAAAGTAAATACACAGATTTTCAAGAGCCTCAAATCAGAATACTTTGCAGATAAATTTTGCAATAATTTCCAGACCACAATAAGGAGAAAAAATGTTTTATTTGACCTACAAAGGGATGTACCCCTGCACCTCCATTAACATAACTTATTAGTCTGTGTGTCTGTATTCCCAGCCACAGAAGCCAGAACTACCCACGTCCCTGTTTTGGGTTAACTATCTCCTCTTCTCCAAGCTCCTTCTGTTACAATGAATGCATGTGTATCCTAGCCAACGATAACTCATTAACACTTTTAAAACCACCTACATATAGTTTTTGCTAAATTTAAAATATTGAATCTCTATAGCTTTTCCATAGCCTGTTTCCATCACCCTTCAAAATGTCCTCATTGCTTGCTCGTGAATCATAGATGTCTCAGCCCTAACGGGTGCTTATATGCTTAAATTCACACCTAGCCTTGTCTACAAATAGGAAGTCTCAGACATTTGTGGTTTTGGTACAGGGAGTTTCATGGATGTCTACAAAATATCAAAGTGCATTGCACAACAAAAAGATCCCTAAGGTATATGTGTACAAAACAGCTCTCTTCTTTTATGGAACAAGCTTTGTTTGGGATGTTCTCAGTGCTAGCCTGTGCTTTATGCAGGTGTAAAAAAAATGTTTGTTTCCCAACATCAGACTGTGTTTCAGGGGTCATCAAGACTGTGGATTTTAATAAAATAAGTCAGTTTTAGGGTACAAAATACCAGGTCTGAGATGCTGCCCTCACATGATGTACAGAACTGACTTATTGCAAGTTCACTCTACCAGCTGAAATTCCTGTAGAATTTTTGAAGTGCCACAGCGCACTTTGTCCCACAGCACACCAGGTATCTGTCTTTATGCAGATGACACAGAGCCAGCTGGACACTGCACAGTGTGTTCTGGTTAATCAAAAGGAAATGCAGTTGTGTTCTCACACAGGGCTTTCGTATTTGTATGGCAAGTTGATCTAGAGCAAGGTGATCTGCTACGAACAGATATGAGACCAAGGAGGTAATTGGAAGTGACATTAAAAAATGGGATACTTTTCTCAGAAGCCTGGAGATGGGATCAAAAGTTGGGTCTTTTTCAGAAGCTGAGGAAGACGCCTTTTTTCTTATCCTGAGGACTGATTGTTACACTTTGATATTTCAGCACTCCTGGTCGGCCATTCCCCCAACCTGCCACTGAAGCCAGATCTGGCCACAGCCCTGGGAGCACTACAATAGGATGGGGAGCCCAAAAAAAGTGGACTACAAAAAGTTTTTTGTGAATGAAGTGTTAATTGGATAAAACTAAGAAGATATTTGCACAATTAAAAACTATGGGTAAAAAAGGATTACAGGTAGAGTTTTAAAATCCTCTTGGTCTTTAAATAGTTAAATATTTTAGTCTAAACATAAATAGCAACAATTCTTTTCAAAGTGAATACTTTTACCGCTTCTGTAGATATCTTGAAATTAGTTCTTTTGTTATATCTCTAGGCACTTTTTACGGAAATCCATCCTGCACTACATCAAACTGACTTTGATGCTCCTCTCCATTATCTAAATAAAATGAACACCTGATCGAACCCTGAAGTGGCGTCTTTGATGGATCCTTCATTAGTTCGAAAAGATGTGTGTTGTTTGTCCCTGCTGTGGGAACAGTGCAGGGAGGATGCCAGTGGAGGAGGATGTTAATATTGATGCAATTTGAGGAATTGTGTTTATAACCGAAGGCTGAATCCAAACAGTCTCAAAGGGAATCAAATGCACCAGAATAAATCAGTGAAATTCTGATGTGTGAAGTACCTTTGAAATGGAAATGGACTGATTCATCATAACATTAGGACATGATTTATTTTACTGAATGTACAGATGATTTAAAAAAAAAAAAATATATATATATATATGGATTTAGACATGATGGTCCTTATGGTTCCCTTCCAACATGAGATATTCAATGATCTTATGACATGCATTTTTTGTTATGTGTTGGCCAGTGTTAATGACTTCAATGAAACAAGGTGTTCTATTGTATTATAGACTGATATGCTAGAGTTTTAGCTGGAATTTCTTTTGTACTTTAAGAGCAGCGTGATTTATTAAGATTTTAATATGAGTTTAATTTATGTTAGTTAATTAACAGTGTTGTTAGGGAGGACCAATAATGGGTTTGAAGTATAATTGGCTTAAGTCTGTTTAAATTTTGTAAAAGGTTTTGCAAAAGGCTTGTAACAGTTTGAATTCTCTTCATTATGTTTCAGGTATGACCGTTTTAATGGACTTGCACTCCACTGATATTTTGAATAAAGTCTAAGAATAATTTTATTGCCTTTTTTTCTTTTTTTCCACAGAAAAAATATGTAAAACTTAACATTAGTGATAATGATGATGATGTGTCACCATTTCCTGTTTCCTCACTGCTGTCTGACTATCCTTTCATGAGTGAAATATAATTTCTTTCTCAGTCTTTTGCCTTCTTCTTTCTGCCCCAGACTGCTTTTACTTACACATTTAAAATCCTTCTCTTTTGTCTTGGGAGAAAAAAAAACCCTACAGGAAACCTCCCCCTCTTCCTGTCCTGAGCTTTTCTTCACTTACTTTATACATAGGTATTTGCTACAAAGAAATTAGTAAATATAATTACGTAAAAGAAGAACAAGGAGCTAACCTCTAGTCAACAAAGTCAAAACACTGAAATTTGTTCCATGATATCACGCATTATAGAAAGTGTGAATACAGAGCTACATCTTTGATAGAAACAGCTTTAGCATCAATGAAATCACATCAGCTTGCTGTGGCTTAGGTCTAGTCTTGTAGTCTCAGAGTGATATCCCAGTTTTTTAAGGAAAAAGAAATACTATATATCTCTCGGTGTTATTCTAAAGGCCTCTGAAGACTGGAAAAATACCTTTAGCTTCCATGGACTGGGAGCTGCCTTAGTGCTCATCTTTTCTTACCAAATCTCACCAGGAGTTTCAATGCAAGTCTGCCAGTGGTCTTGATCTGCATAAAAGTGTCAAATGAAAGAAACTGAAATTAAAATTTCAACAAAATTGATGAATAAATTGATGCACTAATAGTAAAAGATAAATGAATTACACTTTTTCTAGAGATCTTCAGCACTGCAACGTTATTTGAGTTTTCTACAAGAAATCTTCCAAATGGATATGCGTATTTTTAAAAATGGATCTTAAAATATTAAGGAATCAGAGTCCCAAGATGCAGATGTATTCACTAATGTTAAGTCTTACATAGAAGAACTATTATTGGTTGTTAACAAAAGCAAATATTTTGTTGTCAGTTGCACATTAAAGATACTATATGGAAAGCCCATACTAGGTAGCTATGTCCAAACTGCATTCTGAAGCAAGGACTCTTAAACTTTTTCTAAGGTCTTTAAATTTCTTTGTTAGATAAAAGCCTCAATTTCTCTGAGTTGTGAAAAAAGAGTGGCTAATTACCAAAGGTCAAGTTAAAGGTTACTGGGATGAATGATCTCTTTAAGTGCTATGTCTGCTATCTGATATTTTATGCTTGTAAGAGCTTGATGCGTCTCCATGAAAAATGAAGAACAATCTGAACTTTTAGAAGTAACATGTACTGCATTGCTTACAATACCAACCTTTTGTCTGGGACTTGCCTGTGACAGTAGTCATGAGAACATTAGGATCAGGCAGCTTGCTTCCCGTAAATCTTTTAGTCTAGGTAAAAACCCTTGAACAATTCAAATCCAAAAATCCAAACTCAATTCTCTTTCAAGATATTTAAAGGATCTTGAAGTCATTACAGGTAAAAAAAAAATAGTTTGACTATGAAAAGATCCATTTCATATGGCATTTATTTTGTTTCCCATAAACAAGGTTCTGCAAGCAACATGCTAAATATTTCATGATAGCAGATGCAAGATGTGGTATTCAGCTAGTTTTATCCTCTGTAATCCAAGGGGAAAAAGGGTCCACTCTGTGTGTTCAAATAGGGCAGAGACAGAACATGCATTGGTTATAAAGTTTACAGAACTCCCATACCTTGCATTAAAACCTAACTTAAATGAAATTTATTTGTATTTTGTCTACTAAACTTAAAATTCATTTAGCTGCAGCACCATGGGTTTAAAAAAAAAAGGCAAATAAAAAAAGGCAAGAAACAACTCTTGATTTGAGATCCTCTCATACATTTAGAAGGCCTTGGATAAAATCTGATTTCACTGATGCCAGTAAATTTATTAATTGTGAAACAGGGCACACTTTTGTCTTCACTATCTTCTCTGTATAATAAGACTTACCCTACCTGTCAGTGAAAGAAGAAAAATATATCAAATCCAGACAAAGTAAAGAAGCTTGGTCCTCTCTCTCTTACTGAAAATACCTTTCTGCCATCTTTTCTCTTAACCAAATGCAGCTTCTATAGCAGCTTCTTTATATTTATTGACATACATATGAACATTTTTAGCATTTATGTCTTCATCTTCTACTTGATTTTAATATGATAAGCTCTGCCATTTTCATGCTGTCACTACCTTCATTCCAGATACTGAAACTGATTTCTTATTCTTCATTTCTGAGTACAGCCTATGTCCTTTCCTTCCACCTTTAGGATGTCTAAAACAATCAGTGTTGTCTTTATCACTTAATACCCATGAATCCCTCATAGACTCATTTCTGTATTTAGTGGAAGGGAGGGGGATTATTTCCCATGACTGAACTCTGCTCCAACCATCACCATATATAAAGGTTATATATACATATATATATATATGCCTATTACAAGGTGTAGTACATGTCTGCTAGGTGCATGATGAGGCTGTTTCTCCATTAAGGACTTTTGACAGCAAGATACCAAGTTCTAGCTGCATAAGACAATTGGAATATTTCACTTAGCTTGAGTTGTTACAGATTTTTCATTGACTTCCACAAGCTTGGCAATTTTATTTTGAGAGCTGTTTACAGTCCCCAAAGTGTAAAAGAGATTATTTTACTGTATACTTTCATATAATTTTCTTATTGTGTATCCTTTCAAATTACTTTTCTGCTATGACATACTGAAAAGTAATAAGCATGAAAGTAGCATTTTTATATTGCATTTTTCTGAAGATTTTGGTATAACTAATTTGTGCTGACATAAATACCAGATTAATAATAATAAGGATATGACGTTTCACAGTATTATGTTGCTCTGTATATAAAAAGGCCCTATGCTGTCCCAGTTCAAAATAATTCAGGGTCTCTGGCCTTTGTTGTCAAATGATTTTCCAGAGCTTATCAGACATCCTAACATTTTAGTCTTTAATGTCTCCAATTCTCTGTTTTCAGTAACTTTTGTCAGTGAGTGATGATTCAGCCCTCTGTGACAGAGGTTTCATCCCTTCCTTGTCAGCTGGGCATTCAGCAAGCTGAATGGGATGACCACAATTTCATGGGAGTACTGAGAGCAGGACAACAAGGTTCGTTCTCTCTTGCACATGCCTTTACTGCAACCAGTGCACAGCCTGTTTGTATACCAGAGAGGGACTTTTTCAACTCCTTTTTTAGATATTATCAATATTATTTAATGAAATACTTTTTGGGGGAATAATCATTTAGATGCCATGGCTTGCAGCACATGAGGAAGAGAAAATACTGATTCTCTGAAAATTAAGACAGCTTATACTAACTAATAGTGAAAAATACCTCATCTGGTTTTCACACCATGTCTTCAGAAGATGTCTCACAATTCCTTCTTAACATCATTTTCAGTTGCCCATTCCTGTGAGAATATGTGGCTGTTAAAGCTGGTTTTCTTACACATGGTCTCTCACTCAATTTTTAAGTGTCAACAAAGGCAGACACTGTAGTAAAACTGAAGAGCTTAATTTCTCAGTCTTGTTTTCAGCCTGCTACCTGACAGTTTCCTTTGGTGTTGGGTGGTTCTGTTACCATGAGAAACGGTGAATAATCAGTCCTTGCTCATCATTTCTACCTAATTTGAAGACTATATATTTAATACTATTATTTTATATTGATATTTTCATGTTATGTTCTTTTAACATTTAACATATTACGTCCCGCCTCAGTCTTCTCTTTTCCACTTTGGACAGTCCTAGTCTTTTTTGTTTTACACCAATTTCAGTTATGTGGTCATCCAAATTTCCTTCACTTGAAATTTTTCTAGTTCTCCTATACTATGGTAGAGGTAGACTTGTAGATTTATCCATCTATTATAAAAAGCAATGATCAGTGACTCCAAGTCATTAGAGTAATTGATGATTACTATCACCTGTTAGTCAGAAAAGGTCTGAATAAAGCTACTTTTCCCATGTGTTTGTTACTTTGCACTAATGCTATCAGAGTCAGGACACTTGTGTGGTAGGACAGCAGCTGTGAGTCTGGGTGGACACTAGGCTTTCCAAAGCAGAGGTAGAGGTTCAGGGAAATCAGGAAAATCAGAAACACAGAAGCACACATCTCTTTAGGCATCACATCTCTCCCAGAAGACTCCCCTATCTGTGGTCTCCAGAGATCCAGACAAGGATGGAGCAGGACAGTAGGAATACTGCTCTGTGTAAAGGCCTGAAAACGCTCAGCTAACCTGTGTGGGGAAGTGGCTGGTATCCACCACGTGCCTCTGGATTGGGGTTCCTCTCAGAGTAGAAAGATAGGGTGGGATGCAGTCTGCATAGTGGACATACTAATTAAGAAGTCAAGGAGAATTAAAAAAACCCGTCTGTCATGATGCATCCTGTGTTGGGCATAGATGATACTGCATAGAGTTATAATCATGGCAGTCTTGGTAATTGATAACCTTGCTCTTCCAAGGTGGTTATCCAAGATTCTCACTTAGTGGTTCCACGGTGTCTTGGCACTCATTTCTTGACTCATTTTGGGCCATCCAAAGTCCTGCTGCAACCCTGCATCTTCCTGTGATAGAAAACTTCATTGCTGCAAAGAACCTCAGTGTTGAAGAAAAAGCAACTCTTCATAACTTGTGACAGTAGCTCTGTGCACAGAAAGGATTTTAGTCCACTGGAGTTAATATAATGTTTCCAGCCTGATACAGTCCCATCATGGTGTGCTTCTAACTTAGATTGTTGAGGAATGGATGCATGC
The DNA here is from genome assembly GCA_013397815.1 of Aleadryas rufinucha. Classification (NCBI taxonomy): domain Eukaryota; kingdom Metazoa; phylum Chordata; class Aves; order Passeriformes; genus Aleadryas; species Aleadryas rufinucha. The sequence goes on along the minus strand of VZTH01011330.1, from coordinate 31,237 downwards.
TTCCAGCATCCATTCGAAGAAACAGTGCTCCAGCTGGGTCTGGTCTCATGGAACAGTATCAACAGGTGCAAGATAAGGATGGTCTGGACTGCTGGTCAGGCAAAAGGCTGAGAATTGCGCCATCTGTAAAATGCTGAGCTGCAAGAAGGAGGGGCTAAATTCACCCTCAGGTGCCCTATTTACCCTCCTCCTTTACCCCCCATTCCAATCTTTGCTACCACTGCATGTCATGGGTAGGAAAAAGAGCCATAGGAATACCAAACTCCCGCTCTGCTGATAGCCCCGTACTTCACCCGGGGAGCAGGGAAGACAGTGAGCAAGCTGGAGGGTGGATGTGACAGGGCTGGTGTAAAGGTGCTATTTGGGCTGCAGTGTGAACACAGCTGGGTGTGCTGACACACAGTGAATCCAGCTGGTAAGATCCCAGTACTCACCTACAAAAACAATGGCAATTCAGATACAGGGACTTTCGTGGGAGCTGGATCAAGACCATGATTTTTGTAAGTGTACACTGAAGCTTTTAAAAATAGAAACAGATAATGTTTTTATCGCATAAATAAGTAATGGGGTGGCTCAGTTAACAGAAATACTATCATTATAAATGGTAGGAGAACAAATTAAGGCACTTAGTTTTGCTCCAAATTAAACCATGGCTTTTCTTATGTGCATATAATTAAATGTGTGCACAAGCTGCTGCTGAAAGACTGGACATCGACGCTTAAATCAATTCACATACTGTATTTTCAGGTGCAATTCAGTACAACTGAACCACTGCACAGGATTTCATGGACTCCATTAGCCTGTCAGCAAGGGATCAGAGAGTCATCTGTGTAAATTGCTGTAAGGCAGTGGTAGTGGCAGGCAGGCCCCAAGAATGTAACTGAGATTTAAATGCTACCTGTGATAATAATGTCCACGGATTTGTGTGGGCTGTCTGAAGGGGAGGAGAAGTCCAGGATAATAGGAGAATTTTTTTTTATCTTTGCCTGATCTACTCAATCATTTTTCAAGCCTCATATTTATTGAAGTGCAGGTCAAAATGAAGCAAATATTTAAAAGCACAGAATATGACTCGCCGGGGTTAGAAGGCAATAGAGGCTTATTTTATTATACCCCTCTGTAAAATAAAAGCAAATTTAAGAACAACTGAGAGCATCATTAGGCAATGACTGAGATAATGATGTATAGCATCCTCTCAGCTCTTGCTTTTTGTGCAAGTGTGCTGTGTGCTTCAGCTTCAAGGCAGAAGAAGCACATTTCATTCACCCCTCCTACACTGTGTGGGACTGTCAAATAACAGCCTTTGAAAGTAATCATTATTATGACATAACAAATGGGGGATTTGGGGGAAAAAAAGGAAAGCAGCCATTAACAACTTATTCAAGTTGATATTTCTGCTGTTTTCATTTACATGTTGCCTTCACTATGACAAATTTAAAAATTATTGAAATAAAAAATTATCTAAAGTGCAAGTTTTAGACCAAACAATATGTTTTTGACTGCACTCTTTCCCTACCTGCTGGAAAATTGAAATCAAGATGTGTAAATGTCTAGAATGAAAAAGCACAGCTTTTTACACTTTTTATAACTCTGATTATCAAACGCCCACATTTAATAAATATACCCTTTATTTAATGGCAGGCTGGGTTTTTAAAAAAATTAGTTTAAGTTTAGTTTGAAATCAGGCAATGGAAACTGTCTTGTTTCATTAGGAAAAAAAAAGTGAAGTTTTTCTGCTTAAAAGAAATTTTGCAACAATCAGTTTTTGTTAAAAATCTAAAAGCTGTTGTATTTTTCATTCAACTAAGGAATGATAAGAAGGTATAATATCCCTTGCAACATGCATTTAATATATCCTTATGTTAAAAAAATTGCTTTAAACTTAAGTTTTTGGGTCTTACAAAATGTTTCCTGGAAAATCCTGACTTGGTGTACAGACATGTTAGGCCATTTGGACCAATTTTTGATGCTCATTTGGAGTAGACAGCGGGTAGAATAAATTGCTATTTAACATGAGAAAGAGGGAAAGAATTTATCCCCCACTGGAGATTTGTCTATAAATATCCCATTTTACCGTTGGGCTTCCCAAGTTTTTTACCGTAACTAAAGACTCTATTTCACAATTCATTTTCAGTAGGGCTCTTGACCAAGCACTAGGTTTTAAATACTTGCTTAACAGCTGCTAACAACACGGGAACCTAAATGCCTATGCAAGTACTTTCCTGCAGAGGGTTGCACCTTGTCACCTGTTCTGAAACTTTGCAGAACAAAGACTCAAATCACAGTTAGTGGCAGAAATTTTGCTTACACTCTCCTCAGCACTTAAACCATTATTTTATCTCACTTCAGGTGCACATACATAATATGTTGATAATAAAATATTAGAGTACATCTAAAATGGACGTGCTGATATAGCTCCCAAATTCCCATGACCCCAACAACACATCCCTGATTAAAGAATTTTACATCACCTTAGCTCTAGGCAAAGCGTCTTTACTCCTCACACATCACCTTAGCTCTAGGCAAAGCGTCTTTACTCCTCACACAAGTCCATCTGAGCCAAGTGTAGGATTCTGTAAGCACTTTTTAGCACACTCAACTCTGTCTAATGCAGTTCTGCAACTCCATTTTTCTTGAAGGGTGTCTCAGAGTGATGTTCATCATGCCTCCACTGATCACCAAAAGGGGCTATTCAGAACCTCCACTACCTAAAGTCCTTCATCCCTGGTACCTCTGATTTCAATCAACAGTGACAAAAGTAGCTTAAGCAACCTCATAAACTTCAGAGTTCCTCTGGGTTTAACCTTTCTCTGAGCCTCCTCTCTGTGCATGTGAGGTTTTGGCTGTACTGGATCAATACAGCTAAGCTGGAACTCTGCACATCTTCTAAAACTGAAAATTTTCTGGATTATTTTCTGAGGAAAATGACAGCCCACAGGAAATAGAACAAAATTTGTGATCCTGGTATATTAGTGTGATTTGCTAACCTAACATTCTTGTACTTACACTTTTAACTACTTCAGAAAAATTATCATAGGGTCAGATTTTTGGTTTCTGTGTGAAAGGTCTCACCTCAAAAAAGAAAAATACATTTAGATTCCCTTTTCTCTTTACCTGCACTGCAAGTACTGGATTAACTTTAAAACATGCCTATCTTCCTCTAACTTTGCCCTGAAGTTATTTCAATTTACCTATAGCTCTGTCTTATGATTAACTTCAGCTTTACTGAAAAATTATTTCCTCTATCAAAAGGGAATTTTTTTAACAAAATTATGCATCCTCCACCTGTTGTGGAGGTGGACAGAGATTTCATTCTGAATGGGTAAGGAGTGAGTTCTGTAATTTAACATTATGTTTAATTTACATAACAATGGTTTAGGACCTCGGATTCCCAGCTGCTTGACAAAGAACAAAGAGAGTGTTTTCTTCTGCTTCAATAGCACCTGCATTCCTGAGAAACCCTTAGGTGTCCTGTTAGTACTGCATGAACTTTATGTTAACTTTGTCAAAAACTTCCACTGATTTATTCATTAATTCATTTTTTCCTCTGTTTTCGTTTAAGAGATAATTCTCTGTGTGACAAGTGGTGACAGACTGAGAGGCAGAAAGACTGGAGTCTTCCCTTTTCCCCTATAAGAGGCATGATGAAATGAGTAGATGTCTTTCCACTGCTGAGCCTTTGTGCCTCATGTCAGATCTATGAAGTTAAGTACTCAAGGTCAGAGAGTCTGTTTCCATGTAGGCAGATGTAATTCCATTGCTTTCATACCAGCCACACTTGCCTTTTGGTTCCGAGAATACCTCTGTAACTCTGATTAGATGAAATGGCAATTGGGATGTGGACAGCCATCTTCAGGAAGCTGACTCAATATTACTCATTTTATGAAGGTAATTGAACTCAAATAGGAACTTCCAGGTATCTTGAGATAATCTGCAGCATTTGAAATAGCAAGTAGGAAATCAAAGAGAGGCTGAAAATCTCTGCCAGAGACACTGCCTGCCAGGCAGAGCTGAGGGTCCATCACTCTGCAGGAGAAGAGGAGCTGGGAGATGACATTCTTAGCAAGGCAGGTGGAGCCTGTACTGACACCATCCAGGGCTGTCCCACTTTGCCTGAGCCACAAGAGCAGAGCAGGCCTGTAAAAGCATCCAGCATCAGACACAGACCAGCGCTCACCCAGCAAATCTGAGGTGGTGGCACAAGTCCAAGGTGAAGCCAGAAAGTCAATGCAGAAGCTCAAAATCTTTTTAGGGGGGAGAAAATGAAAAAAATAGGCAAATAAAGCAGTGTTGAAACATGGAGTCATGATAAATTCGACTTGGATTTGCTAAGTTTTGGTCACGGTGAAAACAGTAACAATGCTAGAAATGTCAAAGCAGTTCATTTTTACATTTTCTAAAATATCTTTGCATGCACATCTCAAATTTGTTAATTTCAGACACTAAATAGAAGCAAAGACACAACAGGCTGGCTTGGCAATGTTATTAAGGTAAAAGTGATCCCCTTCTACTCACTGAGAAGCCACACAGTCCGACAAATGAATGTCCCTTCTTTCTTTCACATTTACAGTATCCTAGCTGCCACATTTTCAGGTATTCCGAGTTACTGTCAGACATAATGGAATGTGTGTTGAACCAATGGCAACATGCAGCCAATGATGGAGACATTGGCAGAATGGCATATGTGGATTATGCCCGGGTACGAGCTCAGGCACTTGTATCCTGCTCATCTGCACACTCCCTGCTCTGCTGTGGAGTGTTTCAACCAGGTCTCCAGTGCATTTTGGTACAGCAGGGAATGCCATGTGAATATCCATGTGAACTGTCTGGTGCCACCAGGCATTGTGGCTACACAGTGGTCCAGCGGTACATATCCTCTTCCGAGTATGGATGTTGCCAGAGGAGAGACAGTGAGATGTTCCAATATCTTGTCCTTCCCATCTTTCCAGATTCACTCTGGCTGTTCTGGATTCCTGCTCACCTCACAAGGGTGGACTTGTGCCTTCAACAGGCTTCAACCCATTTGAATGTCCCTCAGAAAAGTGCCCATGAAGGCAGAGGCCCACTTCATTCATTTTAGAGCTCTGTCAGGGAATGTAATTTCTTGAACTCTCTTACCAAGGCTGGATGAAAGCACTCCTAGCTAAGAACAACTTTGGCAGCATGGATTTCAGACACACTGAAGCAGAATGCTCCCATTGAACACTCCAATGGGAACTGTGAGAGGTAAACAAGCTTGTTGACATCAGACAGGAACCACCCAGATATCTTCTCCTTCTCCTCACTCCTCTTATTTTGCTCTAGTTCCTCTGTTGCTTTTTAATCTGTCAAACATCAAAGAATGAATCATTCTACTCTGAATTTAATACCTAGGGGGGGTTTTGTTTGTTTTTAATTTAGTGAGGGGATTTTTTCCATGTTTTAGTTTGGCAGTAAAATGGAAAACGTAATTATTCTTATATCCTTAAGCCTTATGGCTTTGTTGCACATATAGGATGGTGAATGAGCAACGTAGTCAGAAAACAAAAAATTAATAGTGTCAAGTATTCGATAGGTTTTGCATGCACTGTTCTTTTGGAAGCAAAGTTTGCCAGGACAGTGGATGAAATTTAGTTCAATTTAATAAACTTGCTTTTGCTTGGATAATGAAATTCTTAGGTCAGAGGGAAGCAGCAAAAAATTCATAACCCTAGTTCTGAAATAGAAGATTCTAGAGTTAAAACATTTAGTAGAATATACACTAAAGATTAGAAGGCCATAAGAAGTCATCAGGATCTCAGATCCTTACCTTTCATGGAGTTTGGGCAAAACTGTCCCTTCTTGTATTACTGTGTATTTGAGGGGAAACACAAAAAGGTCTCTGCTGATGTTAGATCTTATTGTCTGGTTTTTTTATTGACCAGATCTTCCTCCTATAAAGACACATTAATTTAGCTGAACAGTCTCTATTTTCATTATTTCAATGGGGAGGCATTAATGAAATTAACCTCTCTTAGCAGTGGAGTGAGGCTGCCCCATGTCAGTTGAAGCAGACACACGTCCTTGAATCCCTGTTTTCCAACAGGCAACAGACCCCAGGACAGACAGATGATAGTAGATCTACCAGACCCAACACAACTTTTCTGATTTATTCCTGCCTCCACTGTCTTTAAAGCAGCCAATTGAGTTGGAGTCTCTGAGATACAAGCTATTGGTAGAGAAGAAAGCCTTAGCATCTGAGCATCTTAGCATCTGCCTGAGCATCTCAGGTTCCTCCTGTCCTTCTGATGCCTTTCCCTGGTCTTAAAATCAGAGCCAAATACGGTTAAAAAGGAGAAGGGGTTTACCTCTTCTTTATTTAAGGATTCTTAAGGTGCACTCTCCGTCCAGGTGGAACATGCTGAGAAGCACACACCAAAAATGCACACACACAATACAGTTAAGGCCTTGCAAATTAGCATATCTATCAGAGATTCCCCAATGAGAGGCTGGAGAAAACCCCTTGTCTGAGGAACTTTTCCCCCGGATGGACATATCTTAGTTTACAGAATGTGTTTTGGAGAGGACCTTGGTGTCTAGGGCTCTCTGACCCCCAGCTGCGAGGCTTCCAGGATGTTTGGTCTCCTGGCTTAATGGAATTTTGGGTCTGTGCCAGTTATCAAACCTAACGAGTTAAAAAATATGTGAGCTAAAAGCATAAAAGTTATATAAAACAATATATAAAAGGGGTATATATAAAAAGGCAAAAAATCATCATGGCATCACTTCCTTACTCACCCAAAGCACACAGATCCTGCTACATCTGACGATGGCAGCAAAACCACTCCTTTGTCAGTGACACACAGTGCCAGAATAAAGGTGTGAGGTGCAGAGGCTGGCTAGCAAGTAAAGGAAGAGGACTGAGTTATTATCGAGAGCCCAGAATCTGATGTGTAGAATTAATACATCTGTTACAATACATAGACCAATGGACATTTTGCCTGAGTAAAGGCTGTGAGATAATCATAATTTAAACATGCAGCCCAGGTGCCTTAATCAGCATGAGTCACAGACGGTGAATGAGCTAGACTTTGACCTTCAGAATTGCAGAATTTGGTTCTGGACTGTTAATAAACTTTTGTTAAAGGCTCATTCCTGTAACTTGCTGCGCATACTGGGTCAAAAACTGAAGTGTTTAAGGGCCAGTTTAAATGTAAGCACAAGAGTAGTGCCAGTGCTGTCCGTGGGACTTTATCTGTCATCCACGCATGAATGGTCTGCTGGAGCAGAGAGAAAATGTTCAGCTTCTTGTAAGATCAAGTGTTATGACAGTGTGTGGCTCCCAGTGAGTTGTAAGTTTAATCACTCTGCAAAATATTTCTCTTCTGGTACCAATTTCAGGGCAGCTATTGATTTCACATCTTTCAAAAGCTTTTCCACCTGCAATTATGACTGTACTTTCTAGTTCATCTGCACATGACATGAAACAGATATTGTCAGAACAAAGATAAGTAGATATAGGATATCCTCATTACTTTGTCAATTAATTCCCATGTATTATTACATGGAAAGTATATTCTATTATAAATATCTTATAATGCAGTGGCTTGCTAGTGTTTGATAAACCATGGTTTTTGGTTAAAAATTGATTTGTACATGCAGGCAGGCTGCACACTGTCTTGTCTACAAGCAATTGTTCCTCGGGAAGTGAACACACTGTGATAATTTTTTCCCTCAGTAATCACTTCCTTTTGAGATCTCTGGCACTGTAATCCCTTCCTTTATACACTTTATGGATTAAGTCTTCTTTTCCAGCATGACAGATTTTAAATAACTTAATGACTATATTATAAATAGCCCATATTATAACTTGCCTATATTATAAATAACGATACATAGTCCTTGTGAACACTGGGAATATAAATCAGATTGTTCTTGCTGTTTGCAGTATCAGAAAAAAATCCACAATTGAATTACAGCCTTATGTTCAACCATGGACCATGAAATTAGTGGGTAATAGCAATGTACTGAAACTCCTACCCTTTAAAAAGGATCAGGACTAGGAATTATCAAAAACGAGGTTTTATGAAACTGCTGCTCATGTGCAGTCTGAGTCATTCCTGCACCACATAGAAGAGAAACAGGTGAAAAGCTGAGTTTACATTTGGTGGCAGCTGGTTATTAGCTACTGTAAAGATTCTACATATGGTGTTTAAAGAGTAAATAACAACACAAAACTACCTACTGGGTAATCTCCTATTATACTTCTTTCATTTTTTATGGTGACTTTTATGAGTATGTTATTGACTGTTCCTGCTCTGCCATTTTGGCAGGAAGTATCTGCAGAGAGGTGTGAGGTTCGTTTAGAGGGTGTAAGTTTCAGATAATGCATGACCTCCAGGACAGTGCTTCAGACGTACATAAGGACAGCCTCCCACAGGAATGTCATCCTCATCGTATCTTGCACCAACCATACCCCTCACAGGGTCAGCCACACCGCCACTCTGCTGCACAGCAGCCCGACAGCCAGCATGGAGCCATGAGGTAACCACTGATGCCAAAGCCAAAAGTCCAAAGGAATGGGAAGCTGGGGCCAACCCACTGCTGGGCAAGGCTGTCCAGCAGTCAGGTGTGAGGCATATGAAGCCTATGGGTTATCATGACTCATGAAACATGGTGTGCATTTTGTATTTCACTGCTGTGTACTGAAACAGAAGATCATGAGATCCTGGTCTGAGAGGAGTGGGACTGGTGTTCCCTTCACTCTGTGATTTCAACAGTGCAGCACCACACTTATAGAGAGAACCCTTCACTGGTGGCGATGAAGAGTCCAAATGGTTCCTTGCTGGGTTTAACCACCCATCTGTTAGATACCAGGTTGAGAGTCCATGCTGAGGCCACTCTAAGTTCCGATCCCTCCTTGCTTTACTCCTAGAAGGATTCCCTGGTAATGCCCTATTAGACATACGAATAAGAAACCAGCTGGGAACTATATGCAGCTTGGTTGTCTTTGATTAGCACATTCCACTAGAACCCATCATGGTCTTTATTAATCTTCCTCACCCTTTTGAACTTGGTTCATTTTCTTAATTTTTCATGGGCCTAATTTACAGTACCTGAGGCCATTGTCATCTTTTTTTGTACACATAGTTGGCAGTATCTGATAAGCTGCTATAAAATCCCATCCTCTTCTTATCTCTGGAACCTCTTTTAGTAACTTTAAACAAATACTGTTCATCCTTAGAGCAGGTATGAGTGGTCTTTGTTGTTTTATTTTTTAGGTTACTGTTACTCCAAACACTAATTTTGTAGCTATTACTTTTCACACAATCTTACACCTAAAAGCAGTGTAGTTTGGTCTTTGCTTTAATCTGCTAACATGAACAAATCAAATATCAGTCCTAAACATTAATGGGAGTAAAATATTTAAGTGCTCTTAAAATTTCTGCAAAACCTGTTGGTTGCATGGCTTCACCAAAACTGAGGTACAGAGAAAATGCAAAATGAAAGAACTAGAGAAGGAGGACTAAATTTGATGAAACCATAAAATTCAGAGTGCATAAATCTAAGGCAAATTTGAAAACACATCTGGAGAGGACAGAATTGAAATACAAATGTTAAAAATAACACTATGGTATTTGATGCTTCTGTTGCTCTTTTAGTGTCTCTGAAAGCACTTTCTGAATGGTGATTGTTGATGCCTTGAAGGGGAAATTTTCCTCCTATGGTAAACCTGAGTAAACTGAGGCTCTGAGAAGTGATTTGTCCAAGTCCAAACATGCAGGGGCAGAGAACAAAAGCAACTCTACAAGCTGAAACTCTCCACTGAGAGAGGGCTAGAAACTGGGCATTAGGACAGGCAGGAGAGCTGACCTGTACTGAGGAAAAGGATATTGCATACTGTGTGATGTTCTGCTCAGCAAGAAAAGCTCAGGGAAAGAAGGAAATGAAATGCCTGTGATTGTGGCATTAGTCTTCCCGAGGAACCATTAGAGGTGATGAAGCTCTGCTTTTGTGGAGATGACTGGGCATCTGCGTGCTGATAGGAAATAGTGAATGAATTCTTTCTTTGCTTTGCTTTTGGGGGCTAGCTTTTGTTTCCCTATGAGACTTTTATCTCAATGCACAGGCCTCCTCACCTTTCTGTGATTATCTCCCCATCCTGCCAGAGGAGAGTGAGTGAGCAGCTGTATGGGTGTTTGGCTGTTGGCCAGTGACAATCCACCACAAGTTCTCAGGTCTGCTCTGTGCATTCAGTGCTAGACTTCTGCTCCCAGAGGTAGAGTCAGCCAACCCCCAGTCAGCACCTGAGATTTCAGACTTTGAAAAAACCACACTTCCAAAGAAATCTAGATTAAGAGAAGCCAATAGTTTGCTAACTAGACAAAGAAGCGCTGTCAAAAAACTTAGGTGAAGTTTACTGACCTCAACTGTCTAACTGTCTAACCAACCCATCAAACCCATTACATTCTAGTCAACAGCATCATGACCTTCTGGTAGAAGGTTTCCATAGAGGAACTTTAGCATAACCAAATATTCTCTGAACCAATCAGAGAGTATCATACAGGTATGATTTGTGCACTTGGAGCAAAGAGGTATTTCTTTATTTTATTATTTTCTTTAAAGTACAGATAAATAATAATAAAAAAGGATCTATAATGAAGCAGTGTTATAGATCTAGTTTTTACCTGAAAACACACAAAAATATTGAAATAAAAAACCAAAGTAGGCTGTGAGCCCTACCACTTTGTCAAGAAAAAGGCAGAATGAGTGTGTTTGACATTAACTGCTTCCTTAAAATTCATCTCATCCTTCCAGGACATGTGCATAATTCAGTTTTAGATTAGAATGTTAAAAGGACATCTTTAGCCTAATAAAAGCAAAAAAGTTCCTCTTTGAAAGTGTTCCAATTTTATCACTACAATATGCTGTAACTGAAGAAGACTCAAAATATTATATTTATCCTATTTGCTTCATGTTATTATGAGTACATTTGGTTTAATTATTTTTCTTATGTGAATATCTCTTTCAAAACGCAGTATAGGGTTAATAGGTGGAACAAAAAAAATCAGTCAATTCCTTTCTCCCCATCAAATTTTATTGCAACAATAAAATGCATAAATATGGCAGGAGGACTGTCAGATAGAGGCAAAATTGCATTTTCACTATTTTTGATTCACTGTGTTTCAGTCTGATAGTGCTTGAACTTGGTTATTATTCTTAGACAGAAATAATTCTCATTTTAAGACAAATTATATGAAAACAACTTCTATTTAAAGATTGCAGCACCTTTTAAACAAATGAGCTCATTATAGAGAATTACATCATATATTACATTAAGGTTCAATATATAAAATGGCTAATAAGTTACAAAGGTAACAAAAGATAATTATAATGGTAACCTATGCCATTTAGGAACAGAATATCAGAATCATCAAGTGATACTTGAAGATCAGTTAGGAGTTTGTATCAATAGCTTAATACTTTTTATACATGTACACAAAATTAAAGGAAATTTTACAAGGAAAAGAATTAAATCCAGGTAAATAAGTGTTTCCTTACTCTGTGTGACCTATGACTTAGTGAAACAGTTGCTTTTTCCACAGATTTTCAAAAGCGCTTTTGGTACTCACTTCTCTTGCCCTTCCATTTTGTCTGATACACACTGACCTGAAAATGGCTTCAACAAAGGTTTCTGCTGCGTTTTTTATCCCGTGGTTTTTGTCCTTATCAAAGAAAAATACTCCTCCCAATTCCCTGGGGATTGAGAATACTTTCCAAATCCCAGTAACCACTGTAATTGCATCCAGAAATGGCAGCAAGGCAGCAGGTCCTCCGCACTGTGCAAGGGGAAGAGTTTTTCTCTAGAGGAAGACCATGAAGATTTAGACATAGGAGGAGCTTTAAACTAAAAAGAAAGAAATCTGGAAAGGAGAGCTGTGGGCTAATCCCTTCTTGACAGTTAGGTCAAGGTACCTTATTGTGCGCCTCTGGAGAGGTCTTCCCTTTCGCTGGGATTTATAGCCACAAAGCCTTGTTCGACACATGGATCAGTCTGATTCCCCTGGGAGGAGGAATTTAAGCATGGTTTTTTTAAAAATCTGAATTTTGAATGTGAGAACCTAAGTCTGTTTGCAATTGTAGAGTAGAGGGGAGGCCAACCTGCTTGGAATGAGAAATACCTTTGCCAAAATTTTAACTGGCCACAATAAAGCACTATGTCATTCTGCAATTGTATCTTTGGAAGCAGGAGAAACCTTACCAGACCTACGGAAGATCTTCTCATTTCTGGTGCAAAAATAGAAAAGGATGACAATTCTGTAGTCATGTAATAATGAAAGAAATGACAATGGGGAAGGTGGAAAAACCCATGTGGTATGTGGTGAACTTCCTCAGGTGGCTGCATCACACGCCTGTGTAATTTAGATGTCTTTGGAGACATAGAGTAAGGCAAGTATGATTCTTCATCCTCTTTTGCAAGTTTACTGTTAGTGAAGCTCCAGTGACTTTGACTGAAGAAAATGAGAGGATAATTGAGTTCAGGGTCCCTGCTTTGAAGACTTAACAATCTAATTTAGGACCAGGGCAAAAAACCAAAACAAAACCCAATTAGAGAGGAAAGGAAGACAAAGTCCCTCAGGTTACGCTCATGCCTTTACTGGATAGGCTACGTGTCTTTAAATAGAAGCTCTAAATCACCAGTTTATGAACATCATGAAAAATAGGAAGAAAGATATTTGCCTTTGTTGTGTGCCACTAGAGCACAAATACCTAATTTTTGCATCAATACCGTAGCTGATTTTCTGTTCATGTATGATAAAATTACTAAGCTGATATTATTGGAGACATCTGCAAAACCATCTGTGACTGATGCTCCTTTTCTACCAAACTAAAGACCTTATTATTGTATTTGTCTTCTGTAGATGACTGTGCCACTTTCTCTCAGACTCCAGATCGCTCCTCCTGCCCTCACAGAAAAGTACATGTAAGATCTCGTGAACCCCATGTCTTAGCAGCTGCCACTGATGATTATGTCTCTAATGGCACTGTGGCTTACCACTATTTGTACTGCTCTACTGAGCTGCACTTGGAAATGGATATTAACATAAAACCTCTTCATTAATATGTATTTTCCCTTTAATCTCCCATTACGTGCTGGCTGAAGTAAAACCTCCTGCATTGCACAGGCAGTATAGAAGTTGCAAGGAGAAAATTAATTCAGCTTCTGCCTTTTAGAGCTTGTTCGTTTGCTTGTAATCACAGACAAATTTTTTCTTTTTAAGATTCAATTCTCTCACTTTAGCTCAAAGCCTTTACAATTTAATTCCTGGATGTGATACTAAAGTTTAATCTTTGAGGATGTTGAAATGTATTTCCTGCAAAATGTTATGGACATAATGCAGGAAACATATCCTGAAACAACAGACAACTGCTGGAGTTTTGTGATTTCAGTTGTGTTTGGCTTTAATGTCAATAGAGTAAGCTTGCTTTGCTTTGCTTTGTTTTCTTCCTTTCTTCAATGGCAACATTCCAGCACTTCAAAGTCAATAGATTTCATGCTGTAAACCTTACCATGTATCAGCTTCATCTTCTGGAAGACAAGCAAGAGAGGGTCAAAGGTAGCAATTGTTGTAGTAAAAGACATTTCCCATCATCCTTTGTATCATACACATGAATGCTTTTTTTCCCAGCTGAAGCTGTTGATATACTTTATCCAGAGCTTTGCTCACTCTACAATATTTCTTATAGTAATGAAAAAGGAATCTGCTGAACCAAAGGAAAAAATGAATCCTATCAAAAGGTTGGCATTTCACTAGCAGATTTTTCAGCCAGTTGAAAGCTAGTGCACTGGTGTATACTCATTGAAAGTCATTTCTCTTTGCATCCGGTATTTTTCCCCACAGAATACATTTCATAGGATCCATTCTTCCTTTCTTTCTCTATCTCTCTCTCTCTCTCTCCAAATCGGGGGCTTCAAATTGCTGATAGAGCTTAGGCAAGGGGGAAGAACTGGGAAGGAAGTAGGGTTAACACTGGTTTGAATGTTTTTAGTTTAAACCTAGATTTTAGTATTAAAATATACTTAGAGCCAAAATATTCCAATGTTCAATTATTTATCTCTGAGATTAGGGCAACTCTGAACTTGTTCTATGCACTTTTTATAGTGTGATGCTGTCAGCTTTCAGAGATAGGAATTTATTTATCCCAGGACACACAGAGGCTTCAGACTGATCACTGTCTTTCCATTAATATTGGATAAGACCTAGATTCCTTGCTAGCTCAAATGGAACACTTTTTTTTTTTTTGGTCAGCTCTGAAAAATGCAGATGGAAAGAGTGAAATATCTACAGAGAGCAGTTCTACCTATGTTAGATAGGAACTAGAAACCAGACCATCTCCAAAGGTTTTGCTTGTTATGTCCCTCTCCTGTGGCTGTACAACCAAATAAAGTGAGAGGACAAGATCCAGGTAATCCTTTGGTGCTAGAAATGAAAAATACATTCACTGGAGGCGCTTAAATTCTTAAGATCAATCCAAAGATATCTACCTAGCCACATTAGGCACCTGAAACTTTCCTTGAGACAAAAGCTGGTATTTATAAGACCAAATTTTGATCTATACTTTTGTCATTAATAGGATAAATGAACACTTTTGGAAAATGTTTCTTTTCATTCTTACTTACATTTACAAGATAGGTGGGATGAATCACCTGTCACAGAAAGGCTTATGTAATTGATTAAAAAGACAGTGTAGGATGACCCGCAATCAATATCAGTATATCAATATATTGATTTACGTTGTAGATACTCAAAATGTAAGGCAAGATAAATCCTGCCTAAGGTGTCTAGAAGCCAGTCTAGCACATGTCTAACACAATCACTACCTTTCTATAGTGATTGACCCATGTATGCATTTCCCACTGACACCAACACTGGATCCTGCACCTGGGATGAAGTGACACCAGGAACAAGTAGAAAGTGAGAGAGAAGTGGCTGGAGAGCAGCCCTGCAGACAGGGATCTGGGGTTGCAGGTTGGCAGCAGGCTCAATACGAGTCAGATGAGTGCCCTGGCATCCAGGAGGGAAAACTGTGTCCTGAGGTGTGTCAAACAGGTAGACCTGGTGCATAGGGATGTGGTTTAGTGGTGGATTTGTCAGTGCTGGGTTTACAGTTGGATTTGACAATTTTAAAGGTCTTTTCCTACCTTAAATGATTCCATGATTCTAAACAGCACAACCAGCCAGTCGAATCCCACTGTATTCAGTGTTGGTGCAGTCTCCCCTTGAGTACTGAATGCAGTTCTGGGTCGCACAATTTAAGAAGGATGTGAAGGTCCTTGAATGTGTCCAGAAGAGAGAAACAAAGCTGGTGAAGGGGCTGGAAGGCATGTTCTGTAGGGAGCATCTAAGAACTCTGGGTTTGTCTAATCTGGAAAAAAAATTGGTTGAGGGGCAACCCCAGTGCTCTCTGCAGCTTCCTGAGGAGGGGATGTGGAGATGGAGGGGCTGAGCCCTTCTCCCTGGTATCTAGTAATAGGATACATGGGAATGGTTCAAAGCTGTGCCAGAGGGGGTTTAGACACAACATTTAGAAGCATTACTTCACCAAGCGGATAGTCAGACACTGGAATAGGCTTCCTAGAGAGGTGCTTGGTGCCCCAAGCCTGTCAGTGTTTAAGAAGCATTGGACAATGTCCTTAACAACATGCTTTAACTTGTGGTCAGCCCGGAAGTGATCAGGCAGTTGGACTGGATGATCATTGCACATCCCTTCCAACTGAAATATTCTCTATTCTATTCTATTCTATTCTATTCTATGTGGGGTCCATGAATTTGGCAAACTTTCATGAAAGACTTCCAAAGATGCCAGTTTCATAGTTTGCTGTCAGCCCAGACTTATCCTGAAGACAGCCCCTTAATGGTGCTGACCTTTGGCCACTTTCTTGCACATTTAGTACCCAGCAGCATCAAACCTATTAAAGAACTCAAGTACTTCGCATAGGTATAGCACATGCAATGAAAAATGTTCCTGCTGCTCAGCTGAACAAGAGACTGCATATAACTGAATGAAGAATTATTCAAAAGACATTTAAAATGTAACTGAAGCTCTGTATCAGGGGTCTTTTTTTCAATGCATTTAAATCATCAAAGAAACATAATACCAAAGTGAAAATCAGGAATGACAGCTGTTATTCTGTTTTACACCATTCAAGGATTCGAGCTCATTAAAATCAACCTACCAGAGTTTTGGCTGAACTGATGAGGTTTGAAATACTCTTGGGTTTCTAAAGTGTAGTATCATCAGAAAATCGCAATAATGACATATAAGTATACCTCCATATCTGGAAACTCTGAAGGAAAGTACTTTACTGATGATAATCTGAAGGAGACTGAATCCTTCTGCCTCTGCTTCAGATTTTTAAAGCTGGATACCAATTAATAAAATCAAATCCTAGATAAAGAAAGTGTTTCAAACAGAAGACTACTAACACTTTCCAAATTTCTCTTGAAAAGCATTGCTGTAATGGCTTCTGCTTCTGTTTTTTGAAGAGCACTGTACAATTTTTAGGGTCCCAGAAGCTCAAGGTGATCTGAAATGGGCAATGACAATTGTTCAGAAGGATCCATTTCTGAAATGTACTGCGTAGAGTTCTAGAGTCCTCAACAAAAAAATGACGTGGAACTATTGGAGCAAGTTCAGAGGACAGCCACAAAGTTCATAAGATGCTTGGAGCATCTCTCATATGAAGACTGACTGAGGAATTTGGGGCTGTTCTGCCTGGAGAAGAGGAAGTTGTATGGAGACCCCATAGCAACCTTCCAGTACCTGAAGGAGGCCTACAGAGAAGCTGGAGAGGGTCTGTTCATCAAAAACTGTAGTGACGGGACAAGGAGTAATGGGTACAAAGTGAAAAGTGGGAAATTTAGGTTAGATATTAGGACAAAATTCTCTACTGTGAATGTGCTGAGACAGTGGAACAGGTTGTTCAGGAAGGCTGTAGGTGCCCCAACCCTGGCAGTGTCCAAGGCCAGTCTGGATAAGGCCTTGAGCGACCTGGTTGAGTGGGAGGTGTCTCTGCACAATGCAGGGGGTGTTTGGACTGGATGACCTTTAAAGTCCTTTCTAACCTCTAACATCCTATGATTCTCTGAAATCCTTCTAAAGTGGCATATGTATCATCTAGCTTTTGTTTACACCTGAAAATTTCATAAAAATCAAATTACTTCCCTAGCAGAAGATTTAACTATCCCATGTATTAAGGCACCACAAAAATCCAGCAATGGCTGATGACCTGGAAATATATGAAAGCAGGCATCGGCCTCTTCACAGCCAGGCTGCCTTGTTCTGCAGTCAGTAAGACTTGGACTCTCAGCTGCCTGCAGATTCAAGCAGTCCTTGTTTCAGCAGGAGGGGGTGTGGCCAAGACCCTACCATTATTTAATACCACCTCACATCATTGACTGGGGTGGGGAAAAGGAAGGTTGTGCTTCTGGAAGGAAGGAAGGGCAGGGAAGCTGTCTACTATTGCTTCATTGTCCCAGGCTTGGTGAGCATTTTCCATATAAATCACCCTCTCTTTTGTACACATTTGTCATTAATATTTTATTACTGTTCATTTTCTTATCTCATTGCTGTTTCCAGTAAGTTGTTCTTATCTCAACCTCTGATCTTTGCCTTTTGTGCTTTCAGTCAGAGCGGGGAAAGGGAGTGAGCGGCAGCACAGGTTCACTACACTGGGGAGAACAATTCCTAAACCACAGCACAAGCCAAAAAGCATCTTCAGACTCACCCACAGCACAGTTCATGTGCCACTCAGGACAGGTCAACTGCAGCCAAATACAGCTGGCACCTTGTCAGGGATGAATGTGATCACAGGCTGAACTGAATTCAGCATGGTCTAGTAGTCTGGAAGATATCCGCACTTTGCTTTTTTGGACTGCATTTGTCCATCCTGTAACAGATGCTTCCTTCCCAAATTTGAAGCTGAGGCAGTCAGAAACCTAGCAGTGTATCCACAGTGCCTTTTCCAGTAGCCTGAATGCAATTCCCTCTGAATTCTGCCTACAAGCCCCCGCTGCTCTCCAGGCAGCTGTGCCAGGGCCCTTCCAGGAGATAACGTGAGTCTTTTTTGTCTGCCTGACATTGTCATTGCAGATGGGCAGAAGGGCTTGATGGAGGTCACAGGGAGTTGGATGTAGTAAATTGGTTCAATATTAAACTTTAACCGGAGCTTGCATGAAATTGTCTCCAGCTGGACAATGCCACAACCCGAGCTAAAAACCCTCTGAGAGGTGAGTTCTGTCACTACACATTTAAGGTGGCTTTGAGCCCACATTCAATGAATGAGGGAGCTGAAAACATGGGGCAGGGTGTGCTTAATCCCATGCCAAGCCAGTTTGCTATGCTGCAAGAGCAGTGTAGTCTCCTTCTGGGTCACTTGAAAACCAGCACACTGACATTTATGAGAACCTGAAGACTTGCTAATCTGAGAGCCTTTATGTATCACATGGTGATTCCTGTCTCCACTGAAGTTCACGAAAACATTCTTGGCTTCAACAGTGCTAAAGTTAACCCTTTGCCAGCTGTAAGACTAATGTGCATTTCAGAATGATTTCTGAATATTACAGTGGCAAACTTCTGAAGTGTAATTATGACCTTCTCTGCAGCTGCAACAGTCAGAGCTTGGCAGTTCCTTCAGTAAGATCAGACTTGCAGGAAGTCTAAGTCCTTCTTTCCAAATTGTCCCAAGTTGTGACTGCTCTGTCATGTACAGGGAGACCTGAACTCTCTTTGCCTCTGACAGTCCCAGAATCAGAAGCACGGGGAGTGGGATAAAATACCCTTATTTTCTAACTGTGAGGCAGATAGGGTCAGGGTGTGGTATTTGTCTGGGCTGATACTGATCAGCATCAGCTGATACTTCCTCAGCATCAAAGACTCTCTCAGGCACAATGCTGGGCTAATAATGTACTGTGTGGACTTACTGCAAACATCTCCAGTAGCTCAGGGAGCTATGTTCTGTCCCTCATTAGACAATAGAGGCATGTTTCAGTACAGTGGCAATTCCTAATAAATCTCCCATCTTCTCCTATATGACCAAAGCCTCCAGTACACTATTCTGAGATCTAGTTATATCTTCTTTAGAGCTCAGAACTGAAAATCTGTCCTGCAAAGGATGGTTGCAACCTTTTTGTTTGGCTTATTTTCTCAGCATTTAAGGCGTCTCTGTTGTTATCCCTGTGCTACTGTCCACCTTCAGTGCAGAATTTTAATCAAGATGGAGGTCAGAAGACAGCAGGGGAGCAAAAGCCAGCCTTGCAAGCAAAATAGAGTTTTCAGCTGGAGGCAGACATGTTGAGAGTGTCCCTGGTTTCAAACATCATTCACAAAGTGTAGGTGGACACCCCCAGCTTCCTTCCTGGTGAGATGTTGGAGCTCATCAAACTAAAATGATCACTTGGGTCAGCAAAGAGCTGTTGGACAGAGATGAAATGTGCCACTGGCCACAGACCCAGCAGCTGGGAGAATGTTTCACTCTAAAATCTGTCCTGAAATTTAACACTTTGATTTCCCTGGATTTAGTTGTTCTGTTAAATCTGTGATAGCACCCTTTATACAGCCAAACAGATCTTTGTGCCTCCTGTTTCTCTTGTAAACATCCCTTCTGTTTGTTGGTTTACTCGTCCTAATTAACAGAGGTTTGTCACAGTGGTAACTTCCTAGTCCATCTTCTCATTAACCACTCCAGCAAAACACCACAGCACCTAAGAGATCTCTGCTGAACTGCAAATTATTGATACTCCTTTATTTCAGCAATCACAGGCTCTTTTCTAAAAAGCATGAAAACTGGTCATAGCTGTTGTGGGGGATTCCTATACTCTTTGCAAAGTGTTCTTATACCTTTCCACCTCTAAAACCCTCCATCTCCTGGGACAGGCAGCTCACATCTCGCATTTATATGCCTTAAGTTCTCTCTGCATGTCAAAACCTAGGCTCTGAACTGCATTTTTAGAGAATGCTTTGTATCAAATTCTCACACTCTCTACATTGAGAAAAGCATTCCTACTAGTCTTGTTATGAGACAGAGGGTCTGCCTGGGGAAGCAAACTGTCAGTACATCTTGTGTGTCAGACACAGTAACGTGCGTGCCCACACACAGTCGGAGTACCCCGGGAACAGGTAGGGTGTGACCCAGTGGTCTCCGTGCCTCCCGTCTGCCTTTGCACTGGTGCCACCTGGCTGGCAGAGGACCATGAGCTGTTTCATAGTAAGGCCTTAAAACATCTGTTCCAATGGGAGATGTGGCTAAGAGGCCTCACATGGTTATAGTTCACGTAACTTTAAAATGTAGTATTGCTGCAGAGAGAAAAATCTTGGGAAAATTCAAGGGGACTCAGGCCAGCAGTATGGTCTAATTAGCACCAGCTGATAAATTATAACATAGATGTAACCAAGGCCCCAGCAAGGAGCAATGGGAGAAGAGCTCTGTGCAGGGGCAACAGATGGGAGTAAATGAACACAAACTCCTCTTGCTGCTGCCCCACGGACCAGATGCAAAGGCCAGGATTGCACTTTTCCCTTCCTTGCCCCCTCCACCATGGAGCCAGTAGAGTGCATGTGGGAAAGGACTGACATATACAGATGGATGAATGCCAGAGAGTAGTGATGGTGGATATCACGGACAAAGGTTGCCAGTTGCACACCTTACAGCTCTGGCCTTGGCTGTTGTCCCCACATAATCAATGCCTTGCATATAACTAATACTTCACTTCTGAAATCCTTATGGTCTACTGGCAATCAACAATATTTTTCTTACACCTGTATTTACTTTCATATTTTCTCCTAGTTCTGCACCTGTTTCTTCAAACAGGTTCCTGTTGCAGCTATTGCTGCTGCATTATCTGGATAGTAAATGGGTGGATTTAACTCCAGATTCCTTCACTTCAGCAAGTGAAATGCTGATGGCTGGGCTTTACTAGTGGAACTGAAGTGGGCTCCACAGTATTTGCTTTCAAAGAGTTTTGTGTTTGTCTGTTCAGTTTTGAGATAGGCTGTTCCCAGCAGAGGAGAGAGCAGTGCTCTCCACTTCAGAAAGCTGCTGGAGAAGTTTGTGTTTAAAATTGAATTTTTAGAAAGGTAATTTTCAAAACAATCACCAAGAGAGGAAAGATCCTTTTCTTTCTTGTAAAAATTTGTAGATTAAAACAAATCACAAATAGACTGCCCAGGGGGAGTCCAACAACCAGACTCTTCTGGAAACAATTTCTAGTCCCTATTTACTGCTTACAAGAGGTTTACGTTGTTTCAGTGTTTGTCTCTACAAAAAATAAAACTTGATAAACAGAAAAGATGCAAATTAGATTAAAGATAATCCCAGTGACGTTATAAATACTATAAATCCCTTGGAAATGTCTGGTTTAAATGATATATTCACAGATATGGGATACACAAAATTTAACAGGATCAGTCAACAACATTTGTGACAATAAATTGAGCACATAGCCGTCTCAGCAGTGAGGACTTCTGGCAACATCCACATCATGCACAAAGAATATAAATTCAGACCTGTCAATGCAGCATTTGGCTACAGAAGAGAGAGAAATGTGAAAGGTGCCATGGGTAGGTAGCAGTGAGTGGATCTGATGGGCTCAAATTGTTAGTGCATTTCAATATTTCTTGTTATTTTTCTGTGTTTTCAAATTGCCTGGAATTTCATTGACTATCAGTCCAAAGCTTTCCAAGGTGGCTGCTAAAATCAGTCTGAGTTTTGCAGACAGTTTAGTTTAAAGCCCATAAATAAAATTATGGAAACTGTTTTGGCAACTTCATTCTTTGGAGCCATGACTAGGCTAGATGGGATGACACCAGGGGTATGAGATTGAAAAGGACCAAGTGCCGCATCCTGCCCTTGGGTCACAACAACCCCAGGCAGTACTGCAGACTGGGGGCAGTGTCTGGGAAGCTGCCCAGTGGAAAAGGACCTGGGAGCGCTAGTCAGTGGCAGCTGAACATGATCCAGCTGTGCCCAGGTGGCCAAGATGGCCAAGGGCATTATGGCCTGTATCAGCAATGGTGTGGCCAACAGCACCAGAGTACTGATTGTCCCTCTGTGCTCATCATTGGTAAGGCCACACCTTGAATCCTGTTTCAGTTCTGGGCCCCTCACTATAAGAAGGACATTGAGGAGCTGGAGTGTGTCCAGAGAAAGGCAGCCAAGATGGGGAAGGGTCTGGAGTGCAAGACTGATGAGGAGCAGCTGAGGGAGCTGGGGGTGTTTAGCCTGGAGAAGAGGAGGCTCAGGGGGACCTTATCACCCTACAACTTCCTGAAAGGAGGGTGAAACCAGGTGCGGGTCGGTCTCTTCTCCCTGGTAACCAGTGACAGGATGAAAGGACATAGTGTTAAGCTGTGCCAGGGGAGGTTTAGGTTGCACATTAGAAAGAATTTCTTCACAGAAAGGGTGATTAGATATTGGAATAGGCTGCCCACGGAGCTGGTGGAGGTGTTTAAGGAAAGACTGGATGTGGCACTTAGTGCCATGGTTTACTTGACATGGTGATGTTCAGCCACAGGTTGGACTTGATGATCTCAGAGGTCTTTTCCAACCTAACTGATTCTGTGATTCTGTGACTTGAAATAAATCCTCAGAAGGTGCAGTGTCCTTGCCACTCTGAAGAAAATATGCATCCTGTTTATAATCCTTGTAGTGGCTATACTGGGAAGTGTGGAGAAGGAAAATGCCTGTTTCACATGCAGAGGGGTCAAGCACCAGGTTTGTAGCTGGCAGGGAGGCAAAGCTGAGGAGGAGAACCCTGGGCAGACATTAAAACTTGACACTTGCCATCCTGAGGATTAGAAGGCTATTGGTCTGTGAGTGAGATTGCCTGTCAGGTATGGATACCATGTTTGGTATTTGCATGAGAAAACTCAGGCTGTGTGTTCAAGTTAACAGATTAAAAACTGTGTAACTGAAAACAGGATTATTTGATGAGGTGAATATTTGGAGGGGAAGAAAAATCCTGAAAAATCCAGAGACCAAAAGTGATCAGAACTGAGAAAAAGTGGGGCATTAAGTGTGAGCCCATGAGCAGCTCAGTGTCTCTGAGATCCAAAGGATGATCTCAGGTACCAGACGGACACCACACTACTCTTCAGGATCTTTCTATATTGGTCCAACAGACATAGTTCACACTGGTACAAAAGACATCAACTTACTGCTGTCTGCTGTCACTCCACAAGCACAGGGGGACACTGCCCCTCATAAAGAATTGTATCTGTGCACTCTTGAGTGAAAGGTGTGGAGTGTTGGCTGCTGGCTGCTGGACCCACAAATTTGGGAATTCATATGTTTAGGAACCCAGATTCTGGAGAAGGGTCAGGACCAGGGGATGGGAAGAGAAGCAATATGCTTTTATGAAGTCCTTAAGAAGTATAAGACCATAACAAGTTAGATCTTTCCCCTTCTCTTTTTTCTTTAAAACATAGAATTTCAGAAACAAACTCACCATTGCAGTTGTCTAGAGGCCATGTTCTTCCTAACTCTTCCATTTTCTTCCCGGTCATAAGCAAACATAACAACTTTGGCTTAACAAACCTGTCAGCTACAGGCTTCAGAGTATTTGATCAATATCACAACATGCTTACTCTGTTTGCATGCAACATCTGCTATTCCTCACTGCTGGAGACTGAAGACTTGGTTAGACCCTAGACTGAGCTTGTTGCCCTCCTAGCACTGTTAAAGTTTATTTTTAGGTTTTTTAATTGAAATATGTCATTAATTCATTTTTTAGTGATTAAAGAGGATAATTAAAATAGACGATTGAAGCACATGTAGAAAAATAAACTGCAATAACTGCACAGGAGCAGAGGAAAAACACATTGGCCAAGGCAGTACAGCAGTTTTATTTTGTTACCTGCAACACTAGTTAAAAAGGCAAAGGAACTATCACATGTTTAGCATTATAATTGGAACTATAGCTCTTGAAAGCACCGATTATGCCATGTTTCTACAGTGCCAAACCCTTGGTAAGCTGGAATGCTGGAAGCATCATTCCCTGCAGCAAGTACTTTCTTTGTGGTATTATCTTTCAGGAAACAGAGTTTTTTACTTAATTTTACTGTGTTAATAGATAGGGATTAACTTCGGAAAAAAGCAGACAGAGAGAATGAATTAGAAAATCAAACCTCAGTTTGGAGATAGTAATGAAATTAATGCAAATCACTGTCTTATCATAATCAGCTTTTTTCTAATAAGTGAGTACTGAAGGTGAGTACTTGAACACTAAGACTGGACTCAAGCTCTCCACTTTATTTTTTCTCCTTATGAACCTACATGTTCTCATACTCCTGGCTATATGCCCAACTGCAACAGGAAGGAGGAGAGCTCCCAATGTACTAATTACATTTTTCTTCCAGGAGAAAAAACCTCTGAATTTAGGGTTCCCTCCTCCAAATGAAACAGTTCTAGAAGTCATATGTCTCATTTCTCAAGCATGCTTATTACTCACTAAGATCTAATTTAGGGGAAATCTGGATAAGGTAGGAATGAGATAGGGTTTATGTACCTCACACTGCATCAGGATCATGCTCACAGTGTTGAAAGATAGTGAGAAGGCAAAAGCCCAGGTCCCCTTCTGCCAAATCAGTTCCTGTCTGTGCATGAAATGACCACAATGTAGTCCCACTCTGATTCATGAAAAAAAAACCAAACCCAAACTTGAGGTCAGGATGGAGTTTTAAACTGTAAAACACAGGGTGTAATTCATCTGGCAAAACACAGATGTCTACACCTGAGTTTCTCTATTTAGCTACTTTTTTTAAGTGATGAGAGAAACAGACACTAAGACATGACCTTTCTTAAAAGTAGATGTCTAAAGGAAATCAAATTACTTCTGCCTGAAATTTCCAGGTTTTCTCTGCTTGTTGTAAAAATCATTGGCTTGACAAACTCAGGTATTGGCTAAGATGGGGTGAATCTAACCTGGTGTCACAGAGACATTTGCTCTTCTTCCCTGAGATAGGTGTAATAGGAAATGGAGAAGAAAGAGCTACCGATATATACTTTCCCTGGCATTTCCTACTGACTTCTTGAGGTATCCTAATCATTATGTATCCATGAAAAAAAAAATTCTCATCTGTTGGGTATGGATCATGAGAATAATCAACCTCATGAAAATTATCACAGTGATCTCCTTTTTAGTGCATTCAGAGAAGGCTGTGTAAATCCTAGCACTCCCTGGGGTCTGACATCAGCTCCATGTGCAGTGTAATTGCTTCCAGATAACCCAGCTCATCACCTGGGAGTGTAATGTAATTTAAATGATGTACGTCTTTTACTCTCACAATGGGTTAGCCATATTGATCTTTCCCAAAGGGGACACTTTGGTGGGTATGTATCATGAGTTGTGATGTCACTGATAACTTTTCTAATTGTACAGCCTGAAACAGATTGATAAAATACTGGATTTATAGATATTACTGCTTTGTGCCTGGCTCTTACATCTATAATTTCCATCTGGTGTGCAGAAAGGAAATTTGTTTTCTTCTAAATATGTCAGGCTGTTAAATGTGTGTTGCTTATGATCTTGAGGCACATTTAACATCAGTAACATGAACAATGTGTCACCAACCCTCTTCTGTGAGAGCAGCCTGACCAAAAGCCTTTGTTCCACTGAAACTGATTTGGGTTCTTTAGGGAGAGAGACTTTTGCATTTGGCTTAGCTAGTTCGCCCTGGTTTGCCCTCTATATTTGTACTGTTATATTGAGCATGGTTATCACCCCATGAAAAGCACCAGGTTTAAGTGTTGCAGGATGATAATTTTGAGAACTGTTGTGGTTTATGGATTAGAATGGAGGCCAGGGTGCAAGAATGGAATTCACATCTAGTGGAGATTTTAAATCTTGTCTCTCTTGAGGTCACTGGTGGAACTGGTTGGCTTCTGTATGGCCAGAATTGTAGGCAGGTCTTTGTATTTGGTCCTCTATTGAGATGACACAACTGGGAGTAGAAACTGGATTATAAAGCACTGCTCTGAGCTCCTGGGATAATTCATAGGAATTGGAAGTGGCCTTCCTCTACAAGTCCTGTCTTCCAATGGAGAAAGAGTGCTTTGAAGGCTGTCCTTAGCATGCAAATCTCATTTTCCATAGCAGTCAGGAAACAGTAATGCCAAAAACTCCCAGCAAAAACAAAAAGATGCTCTCATACATGCCTTGTAGTTATTATATTTTCATTTACATCTTGGAACTACAGAAAAGAGCACTTGTTAATGCTCAGTACTCTTTTTAATATTCACTGAGTTACAGTAGAGCATCTTTGATACTGGAAAAACTATTAAGGTCATATTAGATCTAATTAGATATTAAAATTCACAGAATAAGTAGAAAACAGAATTGGACTACACAGAAAATAAGGAAAAGTAGGGAACACTTGGTTATTTTTCATTATCAGGGTAGCTCAAAAGTCCTGGAGCTATAGTAGGGACATCTCCTTTCTTCCTCACTCTGGGGACCTGGGATGAAAAGAAGGGAGGGCAATGCCCTGCTCTTACTCCTTTAGGACACACCTGGACCAGACAATACATCCCAGCCTGTCAGAACCAGAACCAAAGAGGGCATTTCTTAGTACTTGATTTGCTCTTCAGCAGCTCTGCTTTGTAAAATTGAGTCCTGGGTAGGAGTTGCTTCTTGCTCAGAGAGCACCTGAGGTTTTACTGTATCAGATGTCTATGTGTTGTAGGGCCTGCCTGGGGTAGTTTTTGTCACTTTCAGATCGCTATCTTTTAATGATGCAGCTGGAACTGCTGCTCTGCCGTGTAGCCAGGTTACCTGAGCTGGAACATGCCGTGGCACAGACATAGAGTAGCTAGGGATTCAGAGAAAACAGCAGAAGGCTGCCATGGACATCTGATGTTATCAGTGCAAACAAACTTGCACCTCTAGCCTCCTTCCCCACCTGAAATAAGTTGTTAAAGCTATAGGTTAAGTCCAGCAAAATATGAGCTAAAACTCCACCTTTGCATTAGAGAATATGAGTAGAACAAGACTGAGAGCATATTCCAGCAACTGGGCAACTAATTCCAGCCCTCTTTTTGTCACAAGTAATTCAGGTACATCAGTAGACTCCAGCCTTTGGGTGGTTGGAACCCATTTGAAATTATATGCTTCCCATTCTTTCTCATCAGCCTTGCTGGACAGCTCTTTCAGGACTTCACCGTGTCAGCAAATAAAACCTTTCTTCCAATATCCAATTTTAATATATTCCTTGAGCAGTCTATGTCTTTTGGGGCTTGCAACAGCATTTCCTTCAGATTAAATAACTCCACTTTCCCTCTGATGCATTTTAAAAAATCAATTGCATCACCTCTCTATCACCTTTGTTTTGTTAAACTATCTGAACATTAAATTTTCACACAAAGTATACCCTCTACTCCTCTGATTGCCAAAGCAGCTCTTCTCTGCATCTGCTTCAGGCTGAATTCCTCTTTCTTGAACCAGTCTACAAGGATTTCAAAAGTTAGATCTACAAAGGGAATTGGGAACTTTCAGGTGCTTTATTCCATTAATGGAATTCATAGTGCTGAATTTGGTGTTAAAATGATTTTTGTGTTGGATGTGAAAGGTTGAATGCCTAAAAATGAGCACAGAAATAGTGGGATATATAGATGTACCGAGACAAAGTGTCAAAAGGGGAAATTCTGATATTTTATGCATAAAGTAAGATTAAGATATCTACTTGTACTCTGAATATACACAATTTTTGCTGTCTCTTTCCTGGTTTAGTAAGTACTTTGTTAATCTTGCTTTGAAAGAGTTTGAGGAAAAAGCTTATTTTCCTTTAATATCCCAGACCTCTGACTGAAAGCTTTGAAGCAATGGCCTGTAAGTGAACAACTTTGCTGACTGTGTCATTTAACTTTACAACTTTGCCAGCCATCTGGATTGTTTTGATGGACCAGTGGAAAAAAGAACCCCACAAACACTTTTGTGGCATACTTCATTTTCAGTAGACCATGAAAGAATCTGTTAGCTGCAGGAGACTAAGACATCTACATTTCACCAGTCAGAAGCTGCATGAGGTGAAACCCATCCAGTATAAGTCTTTGGCCATTAGGCCCCTGGTAAGACACCCATCACTGGTGGAGAAATCCCCTGGTTTATCAGAAGAAACTTTGCTGTCTGACACCTGCGGAAGTGTTGCTTTAATAGTCCTGCTCTATATCTCACTGCTTTTGCATGCTATTGACAACTGTGTTTAATTCCACCCTTCTTTATCACAAATTGAAGACAGACATAATGGTAAATTAAACATAGTAAAAAAAAAAAAAGAAAACAAAGTTTTTAAAACAAATTAAAAAAG
>VZTH01011328.1:107027-208420 GCA_013397815.1 Aleadryas rufinucha | reverse complement strand
CAGTGACAAAGACCCAGACCCCTTTAGAGTTCAAGCTTAAGTATGGGGGTCGAGAGAGCTGAGGGTGTGGGGCAGTACATAGGTGGGGCTAAGGTATGGGGACGAATAGGAAACTAGTGAGGGAGGGACTAAGGGACAGGGTGAATGGGGAAACAGGGGAGGGAGAACATTCTGGATAGGGCCATATAGTACCCTATAGGGATAGGATAGAAAGGAGCAGGGGAAGCCAATGCTCCAATAGGAGAGACAGAGCCAGGGTACATTTCTGTAACAGAACAGGGCATTGTGAGAGAGACCTTTTTAGTTACTTTAACATGGGGAGAATTTCTCCACTTAGCTCCAGGGGGTTCTTCTAATCCCTGGTGTCATGGGACACCTGTCTACGACATTTTGGATTTCACTTTAATGATTAATTTCATTTCATGTAGATTTTGAAGAGTTCTGCACTTGAATATCACTCCAGTGTTAAAAAAATCATTTGACATTGTCCATTCTTCCTTAAGGGCCATATGGCAGTTTGTAGGAAAAGGGGAATGAATGTTAGAGTAAGTTTACTGTGTAGTGGAGTTGTAATCACAGGAATCCTGACAGCTGTAGTGTTATGACCCTTGATTAATCTTTGTAATAGAAAGAAAATAAGTACTAATGAGTTTGTTTATTAGCATTTATATAATTTTAGAGTTGCACTTAATTCTCAGAATGTTAATTTCTATCTGTGATTAATCCTTCTCATGCTGAAAAGTTTTCACTGGCGGCTATGTCTTTAAGACTTTGTGTTGATTCACATGTAATTTAAGTTGACAAGGACTCCAGCAGTATAAAAGGGAACAAAGAGCTTAGTTTCAGTGTCTAATTGAGTTGTGGCTTCTGTATGGCTGATGCAGGACTGACTGGATGTACTTTGATGGTAATATTAAATCTCACCACTCCCTGAGTGAGGATTGAAGTAATTAGCAGGGCTTAGTGCCAGAAGGCAACACAATTCACCATGATCGAACCTAATTCAAGATTTATGGAGTGAGAATTTCAGTTATTTCTGGATTTTTAGACTACTAATTTTTCTGTTTTGAAGGCATTCTGACAACCTGTTTATTTTCGTATATGTCTTCTATTTAATATGTGCAGTTTCTAGTGGGATTCCTAACTGAGACCTCTGAAAGCTTT
Organism: Aleadryas rufinucha; assembly: GCA_013397815.1. Lineage (NCBI taxonomy): Eukaryota > Metazoa > Chordata > Aves > Passeriformes > Aleadryas > Aleadryas rufinucha. The sequence goes on along the minus strand of VZTH01011328.1, from coordinate 207,256 downwards.
TATATTGTAATTTGAGGAGGAACTCTGAAGTTCCAGTTATCTGTTCATTGAAATGGATGCTGTGATTTTCAGTTCTCTTCCATGATGGCAAGGAAAAGCAGACGCAGCAACACCCATTCTTGGAAAGACTTTTTTCTCTCTCTCATTATTCCCTATTTTAGTGAATGCTGTGTAATTTTTAACAGCAATTTAAAGGTACTTCCCATAGCTGCCAGAGCTAGTAGGAATGACTGGGCAGAGCCCCTTGGCTAAACTGCACGTCAAAAAGATTTATGTGCACGGAAGTCTATACTGGAGCCCATAGAGTGCTGACTCTGCCCTAGCAGAAGGGTGGCACTGCTCAGTTCAGCTTAGTGGCATCCAGAATTCCTGCTCCAGGGGAACTCTTGACACTTGTGAAATGAAGATGAGGAATTTTGCAGTTTTCCCACTAAAATATTTTTGCTCAGCATACAGTTCTGGGAATGAGAAGAAACTTTCACCCAGGCACTTTGTTTTGTCATTTGTAATACAATTATATAGATTAATATAATAAGGAAGGCTTTGATATTTTTCCAAAGGTCAAAATAAATTGAAATTATGCCTTTACAGTTTTTAAAATCATACTTCTTGTTCATTTTATTTGTTGAAAGCATGAATGTGGTCAATACTTTTAATAAAACATTTCTATTTTGTTGAAGCACCAAAAACATAAGGACTACATCCTGAAAAGGACGAAGATGGAAAGTTTTGCTTAAATGTCTCTGTGGCCAGTGAAGGAAAATAAAGGCAGCATTTTACCCATTAATTTGTGAAGTTACTTTCCTAGTAGCCACAAATGATTTTCCTTCCACATACTCATATAGGTAACTACTCAAACATACAACTAAAAGTGACTGTATGAAAATCAATGTGCATATCTTTCATGGATATTAAAGGAATTTCCATCATCCGTGGATTTAGGATTGTTTGTGTGATAATCTTCCCACCAGTCAGATGTGCATGTGCATTGCTGGGCAATTTTCAGATGTGAGACAGCAGCAGGTTTAGGCTTTGTACATGGAAAATATTCCTTTGGCTCATCTTTGAGAGCATGTCTTGATGTAGAGTTATTTGCTTAGAGTCCAATATCTAAATTGTGAAAGATGCTTCAGGCCAGGACATCCTTATGTGTAAAGTGCAAAAGCTTTTATTTATTTAGCATGAGACAGTGTTAATAGCATTTAGCTTAGAACAAGAAAGGAGTGGAAGGCTTCAGGGAATCCATACAGTTGTGTGCTGCTCTGCAGAGGAATGCCCCTGTTTTCCCTCTTTAAAGAGCTGAAGTGTACATCCCATTATTTGGTTGATCAGCTAGGATTTTTGGTGTGGAACAGCTCAGCAGGAGCTCAGTGTGAGGCTCTGACTTGGATTAGCTCACACAGAGCAGGTGTAGGAGTATCCTCATGAGAATGTGTCAAAACTAAAGCAATTTGGAAAAGTTTTCTTTGAAGTGAAATATATCTATTGGAAAAGAAAAAAAATTATACAAGTCCAAGATGAATTTTCCAGTCCAAGATGAAGAATAAAACCTATGCCAATAAGGTAGAAATTTCTTTTTAGTTGGTCCAAATCATGCAGAGCAAGCTGTGAGCACTGGTCTGCAGCACTCAGACTGGGTATGCTATTCACCAGTTACTTTGGGGATCTTCCTTATTTCTCTTTCTTTTACTAAAAGTTTCAGTTTTTCAAAATTCATATGACTGGAGAGCATGCCCTGCCTTCTCCGCCACCACCATCTAAAAGCATTTGGTCTCTCTCACCCAGCTGACTGTAAATCTTGGTCCTAATGGTTCCCTTTATGAAATGTGTTAAGTAATTACAGGCAGTTTGTACTCGATTATGGAGCCAGTGACCCAGATTCAGCTGACCTGACTTTTGCCTTCAATCTTAGGATCACTTATTCCATAGTTATGACTCCCTCAAAAGCTAGTGCAATGCCAAAACTGCTCCCAAAGAGTGGTTAAACCTGTACAGAACCAGTTACCACCAAGGGAGCCTCTTTCTATTACCATAGAGAAAGCCTGGGCCTTGACTTTAAATGAGAGTGCTAACTTTTAGGTATCAAAATCTAAATGAATTCCGTACCAAACCAAGCTTTCCCAAGAGTGGTAAAACCTTTTAAAGCAGCAGAGAAATGTGTTGCAGGACAAGTAAGTAGCACATTAATTTAAGTTAAGGCTGGAGATCAAGTTAGCTGATTTAATCCACCTTCTGAGTAGTTGGTATGTGTACTAAGCATAGCAATCTATTAAATAGCCTTGTTACATCACTAGAGGTGGGAATTTTGAAGCTGATTTATAGATGCTTATCAGGCAAAATGTTGAAATTAACATAAGGAGTTAATAAGGGCTTGTAGAGGATTTGCCAACTAGCATTTCCAACATAGTGTGCAGAACACTGCAGCATTTAAATCTTAGCACTATGATTCAAGAGCCTTCTAACTGAGATGCAGCCCTCCTTCTCAGCTGTTGCCTTCCTTGAGGCTAGGGGGAAAGAAAAATATAGATGTATGTAGGATCCAATACTGAATTTTCTCAAAGTATGTATTTTAAAAATATTTTAAAATTATTTTCTTCTCATTCTGTCATTTCCATCCTGTGGCTTGTACAGAATTGAAATCTACTTAAATACTACTTTTAAAAAGATCTTACATTGAATTGTAGAAAGATAAATTAGGAAGAAATCTTTGATAGTTTCTCATATCTAATGAACAGATGATGTATTTAAAATATTTTTCTATTAAATTGTTTTTACATTATTTTTTTTGTAATGATCTAATTTTTTTTAAAGAAGCCCAAACTTTAAATATTGTCTTGATTCTCTTTACTGTTAGTCAGAAAAAAGATCATCTGCATATATCTCAGATGATTTTAGCAGTGTTGGCCCACTGCTAGCTCTTGATAACATTCTTGGCTAACAATATGAGGCAGTTCTGCAATTCTTCTGTGCTCTAAGATGAAAAGAACAAAAGATCTGTAGTACAGATAGTTATCTGTATCTCATTCCTGCAGGTTTATATCCTTAAGTAGAATTTCAGCATTTAGCTGGAATGTGCTTTTGTGCCTCTCTGCGTAAAATAAGAGGAACAAATCACACACTCTCTCAGCTCTGCTTCCTGCATTTCCCTGGCTCCAGCATCCCTACGATCCTGTGTATGAGACGCGTCACCTTGCGTTTGTGTTGTGTGGATGTAATTAGTGCACTGAACTATGAAAAGCTGGGAGCTCATTTAAAATTAATTCCATCAAAATAGCATTTCACTGGAGTGAGGAGATGGATTATTATATCTCGAAAAATCTTTAGCTGTAGTAAAAGAAAAGAAAAGAAAAATGTTTCTAGCTGCATTCTTTTACCTACAAAATGCTGCACCCTTCATTGACACAGACTGTTAATTTAAAGTGAACAACAAACTTTAAGGTTTTATTCATCGCATCTTAGAGACATTGGTCTGCATCCTGAACACAATGAAATCAGTGCTAGAAGTCCCACTGTGAAGTATGCTTTGAAGAAGTAATAAATAGTCATGCTCATGGTAGATAAAAACATATCTATGTAATGAACCATCCCAAGAACTAATGGGATTTTAATGGGATCGACTTGATATACCAGCTTTATGCTGTCCTCTTCAAGGGACATGTGGTTTATTTTGCAATTGGTAATACGTATATGTGGGGCCTGGTATTCAAATGAAATCAGGACCTGCAGCTGGATCCTGTAAAAGCAGCTTCAGCTTCTCTACTGTGGCTTTCTACCCAGACATATATCATACAGCAAGAGCTGCTGGGTGCTGAAGACTCTTGAAAACCTGGTCTTAATTGTGGGAGAACTTGGAAAAAAGATCTGTTTGCAGAAGGGAGATACAAGAGGCTGAGTAATCTCCATTGAAGTTCTTGAGAACTGCTCCTCTGGAGAGCAAGAGACCCAGACCATAGGTGATGGAGCTTGAAGTGCACACATTCAATGCGTGTGAACATTACAGCAGCAGCCCATTTCAGTCTGTCCCAGCATGGCAGCTGGGAGCACCACCTGAAATGTTTTGATATTCCTGGTGTCTCATTGTTTTTACAGACAAGGGCGAAACAGTCTTTATTTTTCTACTTTATCTGCAGGCAAAACCAGCAGGTGTATTTCAAAGGTGATCGATCTTTTTATCATGTTTTACCTAGTGTCTGTTTCTTTGACAACTCCCATCTCCTAAATGGATATGTGCTATCCATCACAGCCTTGCGGAGATGGGTGAGCAGTTCCATTATTCATTTGCCTCATTTTTATACAGTACTATGGAAATGAGTAAGGCTTTTTTTTTCAACTTGCCTAGTCCTTAAACAAAATGGAAGCTGGGAATAAAAAGAGAGATAAGAGAGATTACTTCTTGCTCTGGAAATGTATGCTCCCTGAAGGCAGTGCCAATAGTCTGATCTTGCCAGATACTCACTCCCTTCATTGTGAGAAACTCTGTGTATCACACTTTAATAAGGTCTGAAGGTATAAAGCAGTTTGCAGTATCAAACCTAGAGTACCTATCAACTTGTACTTATTTGCCATTTTTTCCCCATTTCTCAGCCTTAATTTATAAGCCTGGAAACTTATTTTATGAGAGAAAAACCACAAATAAGTTAAATATAGGGCTAGATGTTTATTCTTTCCCTCTGTGCTAACCTCTTGGTCTTGCTTCTGTCAGACATTTTTGGGAGAGCTAAGCCTTTGTGCAAAGCCTTCTGCACCTGCTGCTGGCTTTTTCTGACCTTAAGTTCATGTGATTTTTCAGTGCAATAAGCAGTTCTCAGAAATATGATTTTGAAGGTATCAAATGGGCTCATCTGAAAGGGAGCCAGTGCAGCACCTTGGGTGTAGTGTTGGACCACAGCCAGGGACCAAGATCCAGATGTATAACAGGGAACAAACCAATCTCTTGGGTAGCTGCACTTGATACTGATCACATTTTGGGACCATCTTCACTTTGAAGTCACTCTTTGCTTGGAACTTTTGAAATTCAGGTATTGAAGTGAAACCTCAAGTAGCATAGAACAAAGAGTCTGATGTGGTCCTGCCCTTTCTCCTGCACCAACTTTTTGACTGAAATTTCAGCTGTACTGTAGATTTTCTCTTCTTGCTGAAGTCTCTTAAGCTATACTAGGACTTAGCACTGTTTAACCCAAGTTCTCCCTCCTAAGTTAACTCCTAGAATCATGCATTTACTGCAAAGAGATTAAGACTATAATAGTGTTGAAGTAATAAGAGGAGCATTTTGCCCCAAGGCTTTTATTTACTCTGAGCTCTTCATCTGCAGATGTAACAAGACCCCTTTTGAACTATCTCTCTGAAAAGTCAGTCGGATCCACCCTTAAGAGTGATTTGTGATTCTCCACAACTTTGGTTACTGACAAGAAGGATTAAGGAATTCTTCTCATTGCATTCGTAGCCACCAGTTTCATATATATTTTATTAAATATCTACACATTTTTCATATACATTATTTTAGTTTATACTATAGTAATTTATTGTATTTTGTGTTTAAGAGACTCATTTACATTCTTTGAAGTCTCATGCTTTTCAGACAAGTTATCTTTGCGTTTCTGCTAATTTGCTATCATGCCGGCAGAACGACAAGATGCTCTTTATTTGACATCCAGTCTCCAAAACAATCACAATCACTTTATAGTATTGCCTTCCTTTTCTAAACAATTTAGAAAATTCTAGTAGTGACATACAGTAACATTAGTGAGTTTCTTGCTTTGGTTTCTAAAAGAGATGAAATCTCTTTGAGAAACAAATTATAGTTATTCATGTTCTCCAAGGCTATGAGGCTGTGGCATTCCTGGAGAGTGAATATAACATTAACTGCTTTAGATTTTGCCAATAAGCCTAAGTTTGACTAAATAACCTATGGCATTCTGCATCTCTCTGCCATTCTTACAGTTTTGTGTTCTGTACCAAGAAGAAACTTATTTTTCTTAGAACTACAGTAAGCTACAGTACTGCTCTACCAGTGACAGATAACTGATGGCCTCTCCTGCATTCTTTTAAACAAAGTCCTTTGAATAAAAGCTCACAAAACCAGATTGAAACACATCTCCTTCTAGTTTGCATTCCAGCTCTTTGGGTAGTTTCAGCATACTATTACTCAGAACATTTTATGTTCGCTCTTTACGTGTGACTTTATTACTAACACCAAGAAATAGTTTACCTTCTAAACTTTATGCAGTGTTACAAAATTTTTATGTGCAACTACATTTTCATGATCCCTAGAAATTACAGTTTTTTAATGTTAACATCAAAGACATTTCATCTGGGGAGAAAAAGGCCAATTGCGTTAGAAAATCTAGCTATTATCCAAAAGAAACAACACACTTCTAATTTTAAATTCATTTTGATCTGTCTTTTATTGAGACCAACCCTATGTTCAAATCACTGACAATGTCTGCCAAATTTTAACAGGGACAAGAGTCACAGGATGCACTGAATACTCTGGGAGGAAGAAGGTGGGTGGGAAGGAGGGAAGATTACAGGACCCACTTTTCCTGTCATTCCACTGCTCAGACAAGCTGGGTTAGGTGTGCGGTTATTTTTAGGGGGATGCCAGTGCCACCAGCAGATGCAGCCTCGCTTCCTTTGCTGCTGGAGTCTGCACTACCTTCCCAGCTGTGCCCAGCACAGACAGCATGGCAGGACTGGTGACCATCAGCTGCTCCTGAGCTGCCTCAATGTGACTGCTTGGTCTTCATACGTTGAACCTTGCTGTTGACACCATGCAGAGAGGTGTATTTTTCCCAGCTTTAATAAAGCAGCTGTCCTTGATCTGTTCACGGCCTCAGAGGGGGTTCCCATCATATCCTGGATCAGGGACTGGCAGCAGTACCGATAATAGTCATTATGGGCAGGATTAAAGGCCAGTGTGTGCCCCCCTCTGTCTGTCTTGTCTACCGTCTCCCAAACCGTAGATGAAATTCTAGGTTAGGGAGGGCATCACATTGCCTCCACTCAGAAAGAGAGATTACAGAGAATCACACTTTCAGCCAAAAATATACCCTATTACAGTCAGCCCAGGCTGTCTGTGAAGACACAGGGAAGGTACAGTGAGGGAAACAGACAGCAGCAATTGAGAGTGTCTGCAAAGTAGGTTAGTTGTAATCAGAGAGAAGTAGCACCCTCTACTTGATCTGCTGCCAGAAACTACTGAAAACAGCCAAGTGGCTCAGAAGCACCAGTAGAACTGGGCCATGCACTCAGATCAGCTAATCCTAGAAGGTGTCATTCCCAATCCCCTAAATCAGCTTGAGCCATGGTAGAAATGATGAACTGCAGCTTGGTGGTCGTCATGCCAGAGGACTGACACCCTCTTCATCCCTCTTACACCAGCCCTTGACCCCGCCCTGCTGTTGTGCAGCTGCACAGGGAATCAGCCTTGTGAACTTACCTGGGAGAAAACTTTACTTTTTGGGTTTTATTTTTTCCTTTCCAGCCAGATCCATGCCCAGCCACCTCGGCTGCTCAGGTACATCAGCATTTGTGAAAGCACAGCAGGGTGGGTGGGTGCACCAGGAAGCTTAATTTGGTGTTGCTGAATGCAAACCGTTTTCTGAGTGAACCTGGCCCATTAGCTAGAAGATAAATGATAGTGTGGCAGATCCTCTTGGGATCAGAGAGAATACTTAGTTTTTTTAAAGCAAAAGTCTTCTCTGAATATGCCAAGCTATTCCACTCCTATGCATTATTGAAAAAACCTCTATGCTGCTTTTTAACACTAGTTTCTGTTTTATCCTTTCTCTGAGCTTCACATACATTTTTGAAATATCCCACAATCTGGTTGCCATTCACAGTTTGGTCTTCACTGTTGAGAAGTGATTTTCAATAATCACCCAGCATCAATGGATAACAGTGTGCTACTGCTAGAGCAGATCAAATCTTTGGCCTTCTCCTTCTGTGATTTTTAAAATAATTGGCATTCCTAGAACAGTATTATAATCTGCAAAATGTATCATTTCTTTAAATAAAAAGCCTCTTAGATAATGTCCAGCTTCCTCAATAACCTCACAAAAAATACAGTACATTGGGAGAAAAGTTGTATCAAAAAAATAATCAGCTGAAAGTTAAAATTGTTCATTTTGTCATGGAAAACACTTTTCATAGCTCTGGGTTATTTACAATAGTCAAACAATATCTGAGGTATCTGTATTCAGGGTACGTGGTAGAGTGTCCTGTGAAGACAGGCTGAGAGAGTTAGGTTTGTTCAGCCTGGAGAAGAAAAGGCTCCAGGGAGACCTTAGAGCACCTTCCAGCACCTAAAGAGGCTACAAGAGGGCAGGAGGTGGACTTTTGATGAGGCCATGTAGTGATGGGACAATGAGTAATGGTTTTAAGCTGACAGAGAACAGGTTTAGATTGGATATCAAGAAGAAATTCTTTACTATTAGGGTGGTGAGACAGTGGCACAGATTTCCCAGAGAAGTTGTAGATGACCCATTTCTGAACATGTTCAAGGTCATGTTGGATGGGACCTTGAGCAACCTGGTCTAGTGGAAAGTGTCTCTACCCAAGGCAGGAGATCCTTAAGATACCTTCCAGCCCAAATCATTCTGTGTTGTGCCTGTTTTCTCCAGCTGTATAAACTGAGGCAGACAAAAAGTATCTCAGATGGAATGTAACCAGCTCAGAAATTCACATCAGTCAGCCATGGTATTTGTTAACTTGATTCTTCATTAGACACAGACTCAAGTCTGGCTCTGGGGATCAGTACCAGAAGCTCTGTGGAGGTGGAGCACCTCACATTTAAGGAGGCTAGTGCAGAACTGCTGGTGAAGCTCAGTTGACTCACTGAGGTCCTTTCCTCACCATCCCCCAGGGATGGGTCAGCTGTCAGTCTTACAGACTCATTTGGTTTTAAATACTGCTTTTCTTCAACTGGTTTGTAATGCCTTTTGCCAATGTGGTGGTGGTGGTTTGTCTGACCATGAGTCTTGGTTAGTCAGTGACATTTATTGGCATAATTGCATCTTTTAACATTGGATATAAGTGCCATTTACATGCACATACCTTTTACGTGCACTACACACACACATGCACACTGTAACTCTTCAGAATGTATTAAGGGAATGAGTGGTGCAGAGTGGAATGAGGCACAGAGATTTCTGAGCTTTCTAGTGCAAACTGGACATGCAGACAAGGGAGGTTTGTCTCAGAAATCTAAGTAGCTGGGTGAGGTATAGCCTGGCAGAGGAGCTCATTAGAGGGGGCAGCACCGCCCCAGCACAGCTCTGTTCTGGAGATCTCTACACTGACATAATTATATTACTTCTCATTCTGATTTAGCTCAGTGTTTGCTAACTCAGCATCTCTGTACTGTCCATTACAGACCTGACCTCCCCACGATCTCCTGGAATTGTGGTTTTTTTGCAGTATCACTAGGGAATTTTTTTTTTTTTTGAAGTGTTTGTGACTGTTGCTGATAGTGCAGCACTTAACATAATGCCTTCCTTGGCTGGGAATCTCAAGTGAGCAGAATCTGAAAGTGGATGGAGGCAGAGGGAGGGAAGATGTAGAAATCCTTCATCTCTTTTCCAAACTCTAAAAACAAAGGACAAAAAGAGAACAAAACTTATTTAGTAAAAGGGAAACCAATGAAATGAAGCACTGAGTTACCACTCTGTATGAGTGATAGCAAAATATTCTTCCTTCCATCCCCTCAAAAAGTCTGGAAATAAAGCACAATGTAGAAAGGAATCCAGCAGGACTGAAGAAAGAGGTGGAAATTCCCAGTTTAGTATAATTATCCTGTGGGCTCCTCCTGGCATATATGGCATCTATGGCTCTCCCAGGTGAGCTTCTTATCTGCAGCTTCCCCAACTCTTTGCAGCAACCCAGTCAAGCAGAAAAGTTCATCCATAAGACTTTTATAGGTCACCTGGTGCTTGGACTGCTGCATCCGAATGGCCTTCATGCTCATGGAGAGAAGTAAACACTGGAAGATTCTGCAAGAAAGAACAAAAGGGAATGGCCCATGCTTGGGACCTCATCATCATACACTTGCAGGAAGGATGGCTGTTTGGGGGCAGGCATACCCTAAAAAGATAGGAAATTGACCACAAATAGGAAACAGAGATAAATTTAGATAAAATCCAAGAATACATAAAAGGAGACAGACAAACAAACATTATATCTGTTCCTAAAGGAGATCTAAAAGTTAGAGGGAAAACTGTACTGTGGAAGAGCACCCTAAGAGATACAATACAAACTTTGGCATTAAAAACACTGGAAAGCCATATAATCATATTTGATAAATAAGGTGTATTAAGAAGTAACATAAGAATCACCTGCTTTGGACTGAAATGGATAGAGTTCCATAGCTAAACCGAAAATATTAGTATTGTTATAGTACCTGCACTCACCTGCTGCTTGTGTTTTCTACCGTGGATATCTGCTGCAGGCCTGCTGCCCATGAGTTAGCAGGACTGGAGCTGGATGGACTTTCTGGTAAAGGCAGCATAGCTCTCTTCTGATTATGACTTTGTAGGATTTCAGAAATGACTAATGAGAAAAAATACAGATCATGGACTATATTCCAAAAGAAACTCTGTATCACTGGTTCTTCATAAAATGTACTCAGGCTGCAGGAGTACAAAACCTATCAATTATGAATGAATAGATTGCAGTTCCATTATTTACTATAAAAAATGTGCATAAAATTGCAATAAATAAAGGAAGCCTGGGGAAAGGCAATCCCCAAGCTAAAAGAAATATAAAAGAGCTGGCAATAGAGAAGGTACTTCCCTGGATAGTTTTAACAAGAGACTGGACATCCTATTTTGTTTCACCCTGAGGAGATTGACCAGGTCACTTCTGTGAGACAGGGTAAGTAATTTGGTAGTCATTTTCCACTTCAGATCCTCCAAATTCTATTAAAACAGGGTAGAAATGGTTACCTTTAGGGGATATGATGATGGATGAAATGCCTCCTGTGATGTGTGCTCCTCCTTGATAAGACTGCTGGCATGTGATTTCCTGGGGAGTTCACAATCAGCACATTAAAATAGATTAGGTATGAAGAGCATACAAACAGTGTGGACAATTGCTTTTAGGAATAAGGCTACAGTTTAACATTTATGTCACTATTAGGTAGAGATTACCCACGGGCAGCACAGCAGAGATAAGTCTTCAGGGAGATCTTAATCAAAGAGGTGGCACAAATCTTGTGACTGAGTTTGTAGTCAAAATAGTGAGTTGGGAAACCAAAAGGTCTCTATATTCTCAGCTGGCAAACTGGCTGGTCAAGACTGGCATGGAAAGAAAAGTAAAGACAGCTGGGGGGAGATAAATAAGAACAGAACTCCACAGGGCTTTGAAGAAGATGAATGTAATGAGTTAAGGGAGGAACTCGAGGGAATGAGTGGCATAATTAAAGCAATAAGAAAAAAAAGTGTTACTAGCAGATGCATTTCTCAGACCCAGAGGACAAAATATGGGATCAGAGAAGAGGATGCTGCAGCAGTCATGAGTTCACATAGAAACTGAAGTAAAAATAGGTAAAGACAGTGAATTGCAGTAAGTCTAGGAAGTCAGGTAAAATGACTTTCAAAGATCAATTAGAAGCTCTCTTTAAAATGATGGAATAATATGTCCCAGAATTTTTACTTGAAAATCATTTTTATGATTATGTATCACAGTATTATTCTGAAAAATATTTGGAGTCTGGAATTCTGATTACCATTATCACACCTATCTACTGAGACGAAGTAAGTTTAGGTAGACATGGAAGAAGAAATGAACTTAATGATGTTTACAGAGACTAAGGAAGATTGAGGGATATTCAGGGGTAATTTTAGTAAATACAGAGATTCAAATGGAGCTTTGGTTAAATAATCGGAACTGCAACTCTGTACTGCTATTTTATTCCTAAGATGTGGAAAGATAGGGCTATTTGTTTTCCCATAAGAACTATGAGCCTATTTTCCTAGCATTCAGCTTTAGAATTATAATAACACAAAAATGTGACTTCTAATGTACCAGTATAGTTTTTCCTTATGATTCTCAAGATTCTATTCGTTCTGTTCCAGGGCAAGAGTAAGAGAAAAGCTGATCAGTTGATGGCATAATGCACTATCTCTACCAGATTGCCATAGCTGTATTGCAGTAAAAGAAAATCACAGTCAGTGATTTATGAGGTTACAAGTCTTTTCAATTTACACTGATTACAAAAAAAAAAAAGTAATAAAAAATAAAATCAGTAAAAAGCCCTCTAGAATGGCTTTAATTGTACAGTGTATTCCACATAAAGACAAAAACATATGTGAACTCAGCAAGCAGTATCGCTGTAAGGGTTTAGTTACCAACTTTTTTTCTTGTCATGTTTTCCTTAGCCTCTTTTCATCTGTTCCCATCATGCTTTTGGCATTTCTATAACTATGGAACTAGTTTTATGGTAGTTATAGCTCCTGCTTTCTTTGCCAAAGAGAAGGTGCTGCATATCACTTAGGCTAAGGTGGCTGAAGAAAAAAATGCATCTATTATGAATGATATAAAAGAAATACTAGACTCAGTTAATTTGACAGGTTCACCTTGTTTTCTTTCTAACAGTATAAGTTACTTTGTTATTTACATCATAAATGAAGAGTGTTCAGTAATTTTTAACCAGTAGCTACTCTGTTTTTTTACTTATTGTAACTTATTGGAAGGTTTTTCTCTGGACAGAGCGGGCAGTGCAGAGGTTCAAATAACTTTTAGTTTTTATGTAAAACAATTATTAGCAGTGGAATAAAGAAATTATGTTAAACTCTGAGGACATTATTTTTGAATAGGTAGTGTAAATGAATTATAGAAGGGACAATGTAGGTGGGAAGGGAACAGCAGGAGTAGTAAATTAACAGGAGCAGAGAAAGGAGCAAGTGAATGACAGATGGGTTGCTAGTCACCTGGAGCACTTTTCCAAGTGATGTACTGCAGGGCTTGTCTGCACTATAACTAAGCTAATAATCTGTACGTAAATCACCAAGAGACACAAGCAGAGATCATCTGAGCTTTCCTAGAATGACGAACTTCTGTTTACTTCATGCTCTAGGAAGAACTTGTTCTGTTTTGATGGATATGAAATAGAACAGGATTGCTGCTGTTGTAGCAAGAGAAAGGGGAAGAGGTCACTTGCACAAAACATTCCCATTGCTTCTTCATTATCTTTCTGCAGACTGTTATTAAGCTTCTGAATTTTATTTAGAAAAAATTGAATGAAAAATATTATTTAATGTGTTGACTGCTTCCTCTGATTCTGTGAGTTCATCCTTTCTTACAGTTCCCACCTACATTTTCCCTACATTTACAAAACTCATTAAATGTAGTTATCCAGTCTCTAAACGTCATACAGGGAGTAAAGCCATAAGGAAGCTTGTCCCATTTGGAAGGGCTATGCTTTTGGGAAGGAAGAAAATCAAGGTCACTTCTACTTAAAAACTCTTCTATAAGAGCTGTAAATAATGTTTCTCCTGCACTTTCATCCAGACTGATTTTAAAGTGGTGTTCGTATTTGGATTTGATTTGACTTACAAAGAGCTAAGTAAGCATCGTTACAATGAGATAGCCCTTCACTTCTTACCTCTTTTCTTCTTTTTCTCTTCCACAAAGAAAAGGGGAGAATTAGGGCAGATATTGTTGCTGCACTTAGATTTGTTGATCTTTTGCTTAGAAAAGAAAAGGGGATTGAAGGGTTTTTTCCCCTCCTTACAGAAGAAGCTTAGACAAACATAAAAGAGCAAGGAACAATAGAAAAGACTTTTTTATTTTCAATCTTTTTGTATTTACATGGTTCAATAGCTGCTCAGATGTCACAGAGATTATAGCTGCATAGTTAGATCTTCATTGTGAACAGATAGGTAATTTTACAGTGTGATTCCTGCTAAGGGCTGACCTTTAATTTAAATGCTCAGAAAGCTTATACCACTGATTAACCCTTTTTTTGGTAGCTTCTACAGCCCAGAAGATTTTTTAGGGGTTGGAATTACATGTAAGCAATGCACATTTTCCCCATTATTACTGGGAAACTTTTTTTCTTTTTCTTTTTTTTTTAAAGTATGACATAACATTTTCTGTGGCTAGAGCCTTCTGGTGAATTCCTTACAATCAAGCTGTCATTTTTATCTTGCTTTAATGAATAGTCGGGAAAGATTTGAAGAAGTTTTTTGAAAGTCTAGAAGTTTGGTCTGTGCTTTACAAGAATAACACACTTTCTTTCTTTTATCAGCTTTTTCTTTTTCATCATCCATCCCCTGGAAAACTACAAAAGATTAAGTAAAAAGCACTCATGGTGCATAGAACTGTCATAATGCCTCCCATGCTGGCTTTTGGATATGTTGCTTGCATTGTCTCACATCGGTTCTCTTTTTTGTGTTCCTGGTATCATACCAAGTGCTGAAGGTAGATAAATGCCCAAAGCAATATTTCTGCAAAATGTTCTGTATTTTGAGCTCTCTGTTTTGGATTGTTAGTAGCTCCCTCCAGTGTCAGTCATAAATGTGGAGGTCATCATAGCAGGTCTGAGCTAAAAGCAAACCTTTTCATTCCATTTGTAGGAATCTCATCCGTACACGGAACAGGAAAAGTGTTTTCGGTTTGCAGCTCCAGCCACGGGTATAATTAGCCATGATGTGCTATGGACTGGAAAGCTGGTACATTGCATTCAGGAGCTCTAATTATTTACTTGTATGTTCTCTACTTTATTACTACTGGAAAAAGTAATTCTTCCAGATGCTCCTGGGAGAATGTGCATGTACAGTAAACAATAATGTTAAGTCTAGCCTTGGCCTGGTCAGTATCTTTAAATCTTATGGTCCTCACCTAATAATCTAAGAAGATAGTAATGCCTTAGGATAATGACTGACCTAACCTATAAGATAATTAGGAAATTTACTTTTGTATTACTTGACAAGGGAGACAGAAAGTTGAATTTCCTTATTGCTTACAGTAAAATTGCTTATCTCTTTAAAACCACCCTTGCTGTGTAACTAGCTATCTTCTGGATACAGGTTAGTTAAAATGACATGGAACAAAAGAATAATAAATCAGAACAATAAAATAACAAGAGCTCGTTTCTCAAACCTGAGTCAAACAGTTCAGCTGTCATGGAAGGAGGTGGATGTGGAACATTGTCTTGGTTTGAGACATATTTGGAGGAAAACATCCGAAATGAATGTCCCTCTGTGAGAAGGCAGATTTCAGCAGCACCTTCCCCACCAGGTTTGGAAAGAAATTCCTTGGAGGAAAGTGAAAAAAACCCTATTTATTTAACAAGCAAAGTGCACGCAGGCACGGAAAAGAGAATGAATAGTGTTAAATAATAAAACCTCTCGCTGTGGAGAAGAAACCTGGGTAGGTTTCAGAGTCATTTCTGTGCGTGTGGCTCTGCCCTCTCCAGAGCTGGGGTTTGGCATGGGCCCCTCACGGCCACAGTGTGGGACCTCCCGGTGATGTTGGGAGCAGAAGAGTCCCAAGAAAAGTTCTTGCCTCAGCTAGCAGGCTAGCTAAAAAGCAAAGAGTTTTAACTGTCCATCTCTCTCCTGAGAAAAGGAGCCAAGAGCTGGGAAAAAGCAGGAAGGTGCTTTTCCTCAGCTCTGTAGCAGCAGGAACACAGGGGTGTGTGTGTGTCCTTAAGCACAAATCGCTCTGAAAAATTCACCTGGCTTCTCTCCCCCCTCTCCTGTGAAACAGCTTAAAGACACAGGAATGCACAGGATTCATGTCTGGCATCAGGCAGACGATAGGGAATACAGTATCATACTGTCATTCCAGGGCAAACATGAAGGACTGTTAAGGTCAAAGGGCTGAAGGATAACATAAAAGAGACAGAAAATATGTATCTTGATAAATAAACAATTTTAGTCATCAGGGAAAAAAGCTTCTAATCTGGGCATTCCCTTCTAATGAGGGAAACAAACTTGGTGATAAGGGAAAAAATAGAAGGAAAGAAGATAGTTATGGCAATGAAGGACAATTGGGAAAGAGACTAAAGAGCTGCTATAATTGGAGAGAAAGGGAAACATACCTCCCTTTTAGTCTAATTTGAGAATGTTGTGCTATAATAGTTTTTTCTTACCTAAAGCTGTGTTAATGTTAGAAAGCATAGTAACTTAGTGGAGCAAGTCCTTTTGAGATCAGAATCACACAAAAGCATGTAACATCTTTTCCCTGACTGTCATGGCAGCATTTGAAAGCTCTGTTCTGGGTTCCCCAGAGCACAGGTTAAAATAAGAGCAGTATTGTGACTGTCACTGGAAGGCCAATCAGAGAAGTCTGATTTAAGCTTGATTCAGAAAGAGTATGGAAAGTATTACTTTATTTTACCTTAGAAACCACAGATGGACTCTTCATTTGCCTGTTAGTGCTGATTTTGTTGGAGGAGGACTGGTGTCCTTGTGGTGGCTCTGTTATGTGGTGCTGCTGGACAAGTCACCTTTCAAAAGGTCTCTTGGGGTATTCAGAGCTCAGGACCTGGGTCAGGTCAGAGCATATGCAAACCTAAGTGAGAATGAAGCTGTCTCCATCTTTCACACAGTATTAAAACCATCAAGCTGGTTCATCTTGTCCCCACCCTTTCAGGTAGAACTGCCAGCACAACTGCACCCATGTGATCTTGTCTGTACTTCCAGTGCTGAATTTGTAGACTGCATTTTGCCAATTTCTTTGGCTACCAGCATCTTTGCTGAGCACACTGGACACAGTGGTCTTTCAAAGACACACGTTTTGAGAATTTTACTGTCTCTTCAATTTTACCTTTTACCCGTCAGTGTGATTCTTTGTATCAGGGAACCTAGAGAAAAGTAACTACCGGGTGATGGGTTTTGTGGGAGCATATAGCTGACTATTTTATACTCTGCCTCTGTTGTTTTTTATTCATGGGAGAGTACTTCCCAGAATAGCTCCAACTTTGGTTTCAAAGGATGAATTTCATGCAGATGTCTAGTCAGTACCCAAACCCTCACAGTAAGTCAAAATATTTTCTTCAGTCTTTGAATCTTCATAGAGTCCACATGATTTATTTATTGGGGCTGCAAGGTTTCAGCTTGCTAAAAGACTTTCTATTTTGTTTGTGGTCCATAAAATGCTTCCACAGGTTCATTTAACACTAAGTAAAAGCATGTCCTTCAGGGGTTGACAAGACTTCAAAGACAAAAACTTTCTGTTAATTGACAGCTCTGTTTCATCATTAAGCCATGCTTCAATGTGTATGTCAAAAACTTGCTCATGAGAAGCAAGGTCAAAGGCACGGAAGTAGGAAAGAAAAGCGTGTGGAAGCTCTGTATATTAAGCAATGAGTTCAGTGGAACCAAAGACAAACAGTAGGGATTGTTGGCTAAATCAGTGAGGATGAACTCTTTTGTTGCCACTTCAGCTATAATGAACTAGTAGTTGTTGGTCTTTTTCCGCTGACAAAAGTTGGAATGGGATGAATTACCTGATATTGTTCTCTAGGTCAAGTAGTTCTTCCCCAAATTCTAGTGGGAGCTCCTTCATTTGTGGTCTCTTCAAGTGGCTATCTCTGTACATGAGAAGTTGTCTGCTGCTTTTGTTGTCCAAAGATCACATGTCCAAATGCTTTTCATGACTCCATGGATCAGAAATCTCTCAGATTATTACTAGTTAATATTCTACCTCCGTCACAAGTGTCTGTGAATTCAGATGAGAATCTCTGGGAATAAAGCTCCTCTGCAGAGTCCTGATTATTATTTGATACAGCAAGTAGCCATGAACACTTGTAGAAAAGTATTTGTCTTCATCACTCTCACAGCTGATACACATCATCGAGGTGTCAGGGGATACTGGTAGGGCTTTAACAGCTCTAACTATGGTGCTGAACTGGGGAGGGGATGTTCAGTATGTTACCATGTGATGTCACTTTTCCATTTTAAAATTTCTGAGTTTTTTAAAAGCTGATACTGTGAAAAGATAGAGCAGAACCATGCCGGAGAGATTCATATTATGCATTTAGTTAGAAGTGCCAAAATGATGCTGAGCAAACAAACTTGATTTTGAAATTTATCATCTGAGTCCTTAAACTTTGGAAATTGAAGCAACTGAAACAGGACTACTTGCCTCTGCTGAATTTCTTTGTACAACTTGGCATTGCTGCACACACTTGGCACTGAGGCACTTCAGATCTGGTCTCGCTGGTAGATTGATGCAGAGAAGAATCTTGGAACTTTGTATCTGTTTAGTGTCAAAATCTTGTACTTCAGAGTGGTTGTTTTTCATACACTTACTCTTGGGGATTTTTGTTTTTTAATGATTAATGTGGCTCTGGATCAGGATCAGAATCTTAATCTTGAACTTTCCACCTGTTTTTAAGTAAAGTTCAGATTTGGGTCTAAATTGTGTACTGTGTCTCTGAGTTGTTACAGAAGAGACAGAAAATGCTATAGTTCATCCAGTGTCTGGAGTTGATTTGTTTGGCCTGCATCCTTGTGAGACCCAGAATCTTCTCTGAATTTTCTCTTGCTGTTGCCATGCAGCCTTCTCTCTTTCTTTTCATTTCTCTCTGTTTGCAGCACAAGTTTGTAATATACAGTGTGATGTTTTGGAGCGTCTAGCAATCTTTTGTGCCTTTCTGTTCCTGTCAGAATGGCACTTTCCTGGATCCTTGTGGGTTACTAATTACACCCCAAACCCTCTCAATGCCAACCATATAGGTAAGAATGGTTTGCAGGCATTTTTCTGGAGAGGTGAGGATAAGTGACTCTCAAGGGTGTCAAACAGGATGGAGAATAAGCTGAGTTTCAAGACTTTGTTGTCACAGGGATGTGATTTAAAACTTAGTGTTCTCCTTCATAAATAAAACCAGGAATTTCCTTACTCTTTCAAGGAAAGAGAGGACTCTGTTTCCTCACTGGTGTGAGGCTCTGTGATCCCAGCTGGGATCTTGGTGTGCTTAGCCATACAATCAGGCACCAATAGAAGTTTCTGAGGGTGAATGCATTCATGTGTGCTGGAATATACATCAGGAAATATTTCCTTTTTCACTATACACATGATATGAGCAGATGCTCAGAGGTTAGTATGCTAATAAACAAATGAAAATGGCCAGCAACTATTTTCTGGCCCTGACCCAGCCTGCCACAACATGGTTTGCATCCGTGCAGCAAAGGTCTCTCACCAGCCTGAGACACAGAGACAGCAGTCGTGTCCGGACAGCCCAAGCTGGAAGTGGTCTGTGATCCATGCTAACTCTCAGATCATGCCCAGGCTGTGTCTGGGAGACTTCTGGTTTGCCAGAACCGAGTGGGTCATTTAACATTTGATCAGTATGCATGTACTTTTATGGACATGAGCCCCATTTTAATTCCTGATACAAGCAAAGCCTGAATAAAGTAGTTTAGATCTGGCAACTGTGAGTCATTCCCATATAGATATTCCCTGCATGAGTGTTCTTCCCTTTTTCACAAATTTTAGACAATCCTATTGTGCAGGTTTGAAAGCAAACCAGTGACTCCAAGTCAGAAATACAATTTAATAGGGAAAAGGTAAAATAAATGCAATAGTACAAAAGCGAACCACTGACAAAGTCAGAATACAACCTGGCACCCTGTCAGTCAGGGTGCTGGTAGCAGTTCAGATGAAGTGGTCCTGTTAAAGCAGTGATCCTGTAGAAAAAGAGTCTGGTCTTCGTCTGAAAGTCCAGTGGTAGCTCTTGTCCTCTGGAAATCCAGTGGGAAAAGGCTGTCTGTGATGTTTGGAATCCCAGTTTATATTCAGGATGGAATGCTTGGTTTCTCCCTCTGTGTGGAGCTTCTCACAATGGGATGATGAGGCATTGATGGGCCCATTAACAAAAGATTGTCCAGAGGCAGTTATCTATGAGCCATGGGCAGGGTCCTTGATTGCCCATTAAACAAAGATAGCTCCCAGAGGGAGGAGGCAAGGAAAACACTGCCCCACCTGGATTCAATATTTTATGAAGATGGTAAAAGAATAAATGCTTTTGGGCACGTCTTACACTGTAACCTAGGACACCTATCTATCCCTCAAACAGGAGATAATACCCTGGACCCATGCTGCAGAAACCACAGGTCTCATATCTGTGCTACTATCTGTGATCCACCAGGAGGGATGTACGTGGTCTGAAACCACTTTTTTTGATTCTTTTAGTACAAGTAAATGACTAAAGCTTTCAAACTTACCAGAGGAATATCGGCCACTAAATCTCTGGAGTCCAATCTTTGTTGTTTTGTGTACATTTTCCCTTTCTGTGTTGCTATTTCCAACAGACTGGTGGAGAATAAAGGATGGGAACGAGGTTTAAATAGGAAGGAGAGCCTCAAAGTGATATCCCAATTTGCATATGGATTTATTCTCAGATCCAGACAAAGTTGTATTTCTCTGGATCATATTTAATATTATCATTGTATAATCCTAGTGGGCAGGTGAGCCCCACAGCTGCTTGGTCTTCTTCCTCCAGTTGGATGGGGGAGATAATCAGAAGGGTAAAAGCAAACTCATGGGTGGCAGTAAAGACAGTTTAATAGGGAAAGCAAAAGGTGCTTTTTAAGCAAAACAGAACAAGGAATTTATTCACCACTTCCCACGGGCAGGCAGGTGTTCAGCCACCTCCAGGAGAGTAGGGCCTCATCATGTGTAATGGTGACCTGGGAAGACAAACACCATCACTTTGAGTATCTCCCACTTCCTTCTTCCTGCAGCTTCCATTGCTGAGCATGGTGTCATATGGTCTAAAAATCCCTGTGATCATTTGGGATCAGCTGTCCTGGCTGTGCCCCCGCCCAACTCCTTGTGCACCCCCAGTCCCCTTGCTGGTGGGGTGAAGTGAGGAGCAGAAAAGGCCTCAGCTCTGGGTGAGCACTGCTCAGCAGTAACTAAAACATCCCTGCGTTACCAACACTGTTTCCAGCACAAATCCAAAATGCAGCCCCATGAAAACTACTATGAAGAAATTTAACTCTGTGCCCGCCAAAACCAGTGCAAGTGTGCAGATGTTGAATTTTTTTACCAGAGTAGCAAAAATCCTAATAGCCTATGTCTATTTACCTTTGAATTTTTCTTTTTCTTTAATAAAAGAAATTAGGATCACATTTAATTTTTCAATGGATAACCTGAAATATTGAAAGAACCTTTTGTGCATTACAATAGTAAACATTTCAGTGTAATTTCCTAAAGATGGAATCTAAGTGTTTTTCAAGCTGGAATCAATAAAGGTTTAAGAAGAAAATCCTTTCCCTCTCAGCAGAAAGGGTTGTAATTTTCCCTGAAGAGCTCTTTTAGTCAGCTCTTTCAGAGATGAGCTCCGTTGGTTAGAGCATGGTGCTTATAACATCCAGGCTGTGTTCAATTCCCTGTATGGGCCATTCACTGAAGAGGTGGACTCGATGATCCTTATGGGTCCCTTCCAAGTCAGAACATTCTGTGACTCTGTGAAAATACAAAGTGAGTGTCCTGCTACCACCTTTAGCAGTTGTGTGGATTTCACCTTAGCTTACCTGGAGCTGTGTTGGGAGTCAAGGAGAGAGTCAGTGTTCAGACTGACAGGTTTTCAATTTTTGCTAAGAAAGTCAATATTAGAGACTTTGTCAACCAGCCACTAATGTGGATGCAGAAGATAGTTTGCCTGTAATGTTTTGAATGTTAAGTGTGGCAGAAAGCTGGTTTGACTCAATAAGCAGTGGCTGACATGAAAGACAGGGGATCTTCCTCCCAGAGGACAGCTGTGACTTGTGCAGTGTTTTTTAGATGGCTGAAGGCTGTCTTGGCCAAATTTCCTACTTCTGTAAAAGGCAGAAGTGTCACTGAAATCGATGGAATAGCTTCATTTCACATCAGTAAGCAGGTCCTCTCCTACACAGTATCTTCCTTCTGGTTGCTGGGAATAGTCATTCTCCCTGTTCAATTCAAAAAGGTAAAGGGACCATAGCCCAGCTGACTGAGCTGGTTATTGTGCTGGCAGTGGAAAAGAGGAAAGCTCTTACATGGAATGTATACTTTTCAGGGAGTTGTCAGCCACTGAAAGTAATGTGATGGCCATTAAATGTTTGATTTTGCAAATCTTTTGGGGCAGATGAGTTCCTGTTTAAGTCAGTGGATTGTAACCAACAATAATGATATTTTTTACATGCAGGCTTTCCTATCTAAAATCCTCTGGCACCTACTGAAGCTGTCTTATATTAAATGTTATACAATATTATGCACAACAAGCACACTAAAAAATAACATCAGTAATGTACTTAAGTTTGGAAGTCGGTAATGGAGAACTGAATCCTTCAATACAGAAATTAAGGGAACTGCTGGTGGGTGGGACAGATATTTGGGTGTGAGATTGCTTTTCTTTCCGTGCTGGAAGTAGGCAGTCAGAATCAGTACATGTTGAAATCTGGAGGCTGAACAGTCAAGGATGGTGAATGAGAATTTTTCTGGGGGTGGCAGTGATGCAGTGGCATTCAGAGGAAACGTTACCATGGTATTCACAGACTGATGTGAACATATAGGAGCTATAGAAGAAGAAAAGCTCTGAAAGCAGTGCCAGGATATGGACAGAAAAAGCAGGAGGATACTGAAATCTCTCATTATCTCAAAGTGGCATTTTGCCCTTGTATGTTAGCAGTTTTCTTTTCCTTCACTGCAGCTTTTGTGTAACCCAGTCTTTGACAGTGACACTCAACCATTTGCAATTCATTTTAGTGATGTCTTCAATAAAAATTGTTGCTCAAAATGCTGTATTTTTAGTATGAACTGCAATAGCCAACCTTTAGTCATTACTATGGTAATGTGTGTTCATTTCTCTAGTGTTCTCTAGGTCAGGAGACTCAAGTGCTTTATTGCATCAAGGTTTGATTGTATGTGCCCCCCAATGCAGTTCTGGATGACGATGATGCAGTGGGATACTGCAGCTTGTAGGATGATAGTGATCCTGTGGGATACATCACGTTGTTGTAGGATACAACAACAGGAGCGCTGCAACCAGGATGGGCAAGCAGGTCATGGCACAGTGGTTTGCATAGGAGGGTGTGCAGAACGGGACATTCTACTGGCCAAATGGGGACACTTGAAGTCCATGTAACTCAGCAACTGGGCACCATTCTGTCACCATTTGCACAGGCCACGGCCACTCATCCCACCTGCCTCCCCATGCAGAATGATGGACCTTCCTCCGAGAGCAGAGACTGCAGCTCCATCTGAGGGGTCTGCAGCATCCACCCCAATGGTGGCTGATGCCTCCACCCAGATGGAGCTGCTGAAGAGACAGGATGCAGCAGAGGCCGATGTAGCAGAGGCCTTGTCTGCAGGAAGTGCCTGGACCTTTCTCCTGTGGCACGAAAAGTCAGCAGACCTGCTGAGGTGGAGGAGCTACTCCTGGACCACCATTGAAAAGGTCAGGAGCCATCTAAGAGAATCAAGAAGAATTACAGAGCCCTGGGAGTGGTGGTAAAGGACTCTAAAACACGACATAAATCTCAATATGCCTCATGAATGTGTGCTCCCAACCCATAAAGCCAGCTGTACCCTGTGCTATGTAAGAGGAAGTGTGGCCAGCAGGTAGAGGGAGGTGGTTCTCTTCCTCCACTCTGCTGTCATGAGACCCCACCTGGAGTGCAGTGTTCCACCCCAGGGCCCCAACATAAGAAAGATGTGGACCTGTTGGAGCAAGTAGGAGCATAGCAAAGAGGCCATGAAGATGATCAGAGGGCTGGACTACCTCTTCTATGAAGACAGGCTGAGAAAGTCAGGTTTGTTCACCCTGGAGAACAAAAGACTCCAGGGAGATCTTAGAGCACCTTCCATTACCTAAAGGTGCTACAACAGAGGTAGAGAGGAACCCTTCACAAGAGTGTGTAGTGATAGGACA
Organism: Aleadryas rufinucha; assembly: GCA_013397815.1. Lineage (NCBI taxonomy): Eukaryota > Metazoa > Chordata > Aves > Passeriformes > Aleadryas > Aleadryas rufinucha. The sequence goes on along the minus strand of VZTH01011328.1, from coordinate 183,411 downwards.
AGGGATAATGGATTTAAACTGAAAGGCAATAAGTTTAGATTAGATATAAGGAAGAAATCCTTTACTGTGAGAGTGGTGAGGAGAAGGTGTGGATGCCCCATCCCTGGAAGTGTTCAAGGCCAGGCTGGTTGGGGCTTTGAGCATTCTGGTCTAGTGGAAGGCATCCCTGTCCATGGGCGGGGGGGGCATTAGGACTACATGATCTTTAAGGTCCCTTCCAAACTAATGCATTCTACTATTCTATGATTCTCTTTTTTCCAGTGAGATACCCAGCTGAAACCTCCTGCTCAATCTGCTTCTGTAGCAGTTGAAGGTGAAAATGTGCTACATGCCTTGGTTGAATTTGTCTCCTATTAATTACTTACAACATCCCATGACAAGTACTGTATCTTTATTGCATATTGGTACCTGATGCAAAGGGTTGTCTTCTGTTGTTGGGAACTGTAGTTGCTGCAGGCATAAAATAACCAGCACTATTGGTTGTAATAATCATATTAATGTTTCTGGAGTTCTTGGAGAAGGATAGGGAATATATTTTTCATCCTGGATGATTTTGCCATCTTAATTAAAACATTTATTAGTGTCTAGGTTTGGGTGCTAGTTTTTAATGAGTACACTGTAACTAAAAATCCCTCATAAATATGTAAAGCACGTTGAGTTACTCCAAGTGTGTCTAGAACTATAAAAATCATATTTTCTTAATGGCAGTGCTAAAATGTAACGTGCTCGTAAATCTGTTTATATGAAAAATATGCAGAAACTCATAAACCATCCAAAGCATTATGATTTCGGAAATTTAGGCCTGTCATCTATGAAGGCACCAATTCCATGAAATTGTGATATAATGTCTATGTTATCACAAACTACAGGTGTATCAGTCATTCTAATAAAATTATTGAAAATGCATTAAAAATAAGAATAAAATATCCTGAAAAAATATGCCAGAGCATGTATTTCCTGTATGTCAGACTTATATTTCAGTGTGAAGGTGTATTTTACCATAGTTATAAGTAGGTCACACTTTTTTTTTTTTTTTTTCAGAATTCATAGGATTTGCATTTCAGGTAGTGTCAGTAAGATAATCATTCCTATCTGGAGGTTGTTATCAAGAGAAATAATTCCTGAGGGTGTAAAAACATTTGAGATTTCATATTTATTAGACTGATGCATCTTCACATCTCTAGTTTTGATTAACAACTTTACACAAGGATGGAGCATGTGAATTTCTGTGGTATTTTTAGTGACTATAATGATCTTTGATAAAACCTGTCCTACAGTGCCATCATTGTTATATATAATTCATCTGATAATCCTTTATCTGGCAGTGAAAAAGAAAAATCCTTTAAAAGGTTGCATAAGCATTTCAACAACTTTCTAGCCTAAATATATGTAAAACTGCTCAATTACATAAAGTATTTAACTGATATATGAATTATAAGCTCTTTTCTCAAGAATGAGAAAAGCATAAATTCAGCTGATAAATGCTGTATTCCCTTAGGGATGCGTGCATTCTGTTTACAGGAGTTTCCTGGTAGCCCCATAAGAGTTGTATTTCAGGGCTGGACCATATATGAAAAAGAGGCAAAAGCAATTGCATGTTGAGTTAAAATATTTCAGTGTTGCCCTCTAGAAGAGGGATGCTATTTTTCATAGTTCCAGCCATACAGGATGTTTGTCCAGCTTCTAAGATGACTTAGATGAATTAGGAAATCCTTCTTATTAGACAAACAAGCAAACAATCCCCACCCCCTAAAAAAAAACCCAACAAACCCAAAAAAAACCCAAACTCCAAAAACCTGGTGATGTCACAGGGCAAAGAAGATGGCTGTGCCTTAAATGGCATGAAAATAGTACCAGCAGGTTAACTTTGGTCTTATGTGCTGGAACAACCTTGGAAAGAGTTTGCTGTAATGGGAGTGTCCTCTGCTGGTCATTGGCCTGGGTGGGAGCTTCTTTCAAGATGAAACACATTCATTAGGAAGAAGCAGCAGCTTGTGCATAAATTAAACCATTTTTCTGCTCTTGCCTTTGTAGTACTGAAGTCTCTAGGCACCTGAAGGCCTTTCCCTTCCTGGACCTCAATTTTACGCATATATATACATACATATATATATATATATGTAGAATTATAATGAAAAAGATCAGGCAATTTAATTAGTTAATGTTTATAAATCTCTTTCAAGATGAAAAGGGCTCTGTAATTGGCATGCATTATTAATTGATAATAATATTTGTTCAGAAATTGAAGTTGAAATTGGTGACATCATTAGTGTGTGTAAATGAGCTTTTTTCTTAGTTTAAACTATTTGTTAATTGGCTTTGCAAAGTTTTTTTGCTGTTCTGGTCTGCAGGTTCTTGAAAAGATTCAACTTTGGCAGCTGGCAGGGAGTAAATGAATGTTTTTAATGTAGCATAGGTTGTCAGAAGATACTAGGTATGAACACCGTCATGGGGAACTCTTTCCAATATGTCAATATGGAAAGAAAATGCTAGAAATTTAGGTGGAACAGCAGCATGTCTCTAGCCATACTCAATTCAGGAACGTGGAGGGGGAAGGAATAGAAAAGCCACTCCTCAAAGTGGTTAAAACATGTCTCCATTGTTTCCAGTGCTAAATGAAGGAACTTAGATGAAGTTTGTGGTCACCTTTATGAAACAGTTCAGGATTATGAATTGTTCTCAGGAAGGACTTTCTGCTGGCATAAATATAGGCTACCCTGGATAATGGGCTTTGTGATTGCATCTTTCTCATCCATCATATCTCTGAGTTTGTGCATTTTAGTTTCTCCTGTTTAGTGTATTAGTGTATATGAGCTGAGTCCCAAATTCCTCTGCTGACTTCCATTTCATACTCACCTGATCCAGCTCCTTGGCATGGATTTTGAAAATTGCCAGGACTTCACAAATGCCAAGTGGTATGTGAAACATTGGCCAGCTCCATCTGGAGTATTTGCTTTTTTTTTCTTGCATTTATTTATCCAAAACTGGTACATATGGATGTCTTCCATGGGTTCACATCCATTTCCGGAATTGCAGTATTTGACTGTTGTGCACACTTTGTGTCCCCTGGATGTTTTCAGGACATCAGTTGTTAATGGGCAGCCTGGGGATTTGGCAGCAACATAATACAGGTATTTCTCTTTCCATTTAAAAGCATGCGATCATTTCCAAGAGGAAATGTAACTATCCCTGACAACCACTGCTCACTAGTAAACCTAGTTAATGCAAATATGTAGGCTGATTGGGTGGAACTGGAAGCGTGAATAATTTTTTACTGTGTCTGTGTGTTACCAGTTTTGTTAACCTTTTGAAGGCTAAATGGACAAGCTTGAGAAGTGGGCCCATGGGAATTTCAGTAGATTTGAGCAAGTAAAAGGGTCTGCCTCTGGGTTGGAGCAGCCCCTGGTATCAATCTGTTGATCAGAGCAGGAAGGGAAAAACATGAGGAAAGGCTAAGTGAGTTGGGTTTGTTCATTCTGGAGAAGAGAGGGCTTTGTGGCCTTCCAGTTGCTGAAGGAAGCCTAGAAGAAAGCTGGAACAGGTACTTTTTACAAGAGCATGTAGTGATGGGACAAGGGGCAGTGGCTTCAAATTGAAAGCGGGTAAGTTTAGATCAGATGTTAGGAAAAAATTATTTCCTGTGAGGGTAATGAGGCACTGTAACAGGTTGCTGAGAAATGTTGTCAGTCCCCCCCGAGTACTTAAGGCCGGATTGGAGAGAGAGAGCTCTGGGCAACCTGGTCTAGTAGAAGATGTCCCTGTCCCCAGAAGGGGGTTTGGAACTAGGTGATCCAAACTAAGGTCTGACTAAGGTCCCTTCCAACCCAAACTGTTCTATGATTCTACGATTCTATGATTCTATGATTCTATGACATGCAGTAGCTGAGAGAGCTTCACTGCAGCCTGGGATACAAGGGAGCATGGATTTTAACATTCTGTCAACCAGTGAGACATCATTGCTTGATGTCCCAAGTGATAGTCATGAGGGACATGATCAAAGATGTCTTGTATTCCCTTCTGGAAGACTCAGGACTCTTTTCTTGTTTTTAAGAGTTGTTGGGTTTTTATCTAATATATACTTATAAATATATATAACTCAAATGTCAGAGGATCTGATTTTTCTCCTATGTGTATTAGCATAGATTAATTTATGAATATTTTAGGTGGGAGAATTGTGTTCTCACCCATGAGTATGTGTTACTTATGTTTAGGATAACTTGGGAATGCATTTTCAGGATAAAGATTATTTTAGTTTTACTGTATGAGGTTTGGTTTTGTTCCTGCTGCTCTTTTGTTCTGGGATTTAAACATAGATGACTGAGAGGACATAATTGCTGGACTTGAGACCAAGCTTAAACTATGAGCTTAATGGAGTTACTTTTTAAGAATTCTGTTTTAAAAAATTCCCTTAAAGTAAGAGACATTGGAAAGGGAAGGTGCAAATGCAAATGCCTGGTCTAGAAGTTTTAAAAACATATTAGAAATATTGTAAGTGAAAATGAGTGGAATTTATAGAACATCAGGACTGTAGGTAAAAGGGAGGCCCCTTTGAACTCAGGATTAGAACAAGAAGCACTACTGCCATTCCCACCCTCCCATTTTGCTTCCAATGCAAACTCAATAGATGTAGTTCATTACCACAGGTAGTTTAATCCACACTTAATTGCCTTATTCACCTCTAATTGCTTCCCATCCCATCTTCTCTGCTCCTGTTCTCATTGAATATGTTTGGTATTTTTCCTCTTCTTTACAGACTTACTCCTACCTTCTCTCCTGTGCTGTCTCACCCACCTTTCTGTAGAGATAAAAGGTTTTTTGAATTAATATATTTTAACAAGCAGGAAAAGAAATTTAAATGTGTAGATTATAATGACACATTTTTATTCAGTGTTTTATTGTATATTCGTAAGAGCTAAAGTATTGTGGAAGGTTTGCATTTGCATTCATTTGCCTATGAATGTTCACTGGGCAAATAACCCCATGGATTCTGCCTATTTGCCTTTCACTTTCATGTTTGTTTTCCAGTTATTCTAGCAAACATGTTTACTAGCAGGAATCCTTAAGAAATCCAGCAGTTTTTTGAAGGTTGTTAGGTTCCTCATTAGGGAGCTGATCCTAGGAGTTAGACTTACTCTGCCTATAAACAGAAAGTGATATTCAGTCAGAATTAACCACTGTAGCTGAAAGGTGAAGTTTAAAAGATTCACAATGAACTGCTGCTGACTCTTCACAGGTTAAACAAATATCAGCACAAAATAATCATTGTGCAACTGGTGTAGAACAAATAATTTGTAGAAGCACAGAAGCAACACTTGCCCAGTTTCAGTAAAAGAGATAAGAAGTAATTAAGAAGTAATCAAAGAAGTAATTTGCTACCAAATTACTGCCTATCCATGACAGATTTGAATTTACTGCTACTCTTTTGGTAAGAAACTCAGGAAGACATGACACTGTTTGGAAGACATTGTATGTGCAATTGTAAGCCTTGGGAAAATTTTAGAAGAACTTGAGATTGGTGAGAGATTCAAATCTAGTGTTCTTATCACTGATCTCTTGTTCCATCTACCATGTCACACCAAGGAGCTGAGATTAATAATGATGTTACAGTATTTGTCATATATCGCCTATTCTATGCTTTGCTTCTGCCTCATTACAAAAATTATGGGAAAACCCTAGTTCTAACAGTGGTGTTCTTTTGAGGACTAAATGGTGCCTAATCATTTTACAGGTACATTAATATTTATGGAATTGTGCAAATGTGCACTGTAGCCTACTTACAGGGTCTATTTAAACACTTGATTACACAGCAGAAGAGTTTGTCCAGTCTAATGCCCTTCTGTGCTGCATGTTGCCTTGGCTGGTTGGAGACCCCCAGGGAGAATGTCATCTCAGGGGAGGGGGAAGCTCAACCAATACTGAATTTACTTATTGCCACTTTGTGCCTCTGGTATGGGACAGTTAGGGCTGAAATGAGCTGCAGAGATCAGAACTATTCTGTTTCAGTTTCTGAGGGAATCTTTTCTGACAGTGTGCTGGACAGCAGGGAGGCACAGTTCTGCATGTAGATTGCAGTCAATGATATATTTGCTGTAGGCTGATTTATCCTCTTGGGAAGAAGAAGTTAACCTGTGGGCAAAACCATGCTGTTCTAATTAATTCCAGTATCTCAGCTAGTGTATTTAGAGCTGGAACAGATACCAATGCACTCCTCTGCAGGCTGCAATATTGATGTATGCTGGAGTATGAAGTCTGAGGATCATTTTGGTGGAAGCATAATTCACTTCCTCATATTTCTGTGAAATCAGGCTGCTGGGTCACATCAAATGTGAAGGGGTGTGTGAGACTGGGAGTAAGGCTGGATACTTCAAATGAGAAAATAGGATTGCTGCTGCCTGTCTGCTCTGGGTCCTACACAGGACCTGGGTGTAGTGAGGTGGCTGGGAACCTGCTCCCCAGACCTATGAGCCTCTGCCACATGGAGTGGGAAATAGGGCAGCTGGGTCCTATGGAGCAAGATGGGTGCAGAAGTGCTGCTCTTCTGGGAGCTGATTGCTGTGGACCACATTCTCTCATCTCGACGCTATCAAGTGGTGAAGGGGCTTAACGTGGCGTGCTGGACAGTGGATGTCCCACTGTGTTCTCTCTAGGCTCGGAAGAGAATGGCAGTACTATCAAACTGAAGTGTAAGCAGGTTGTTAGTTTCCCTTGCCTCAGGGAATACCTAGCCAAAAGAAGAGAGAAGGATAAATAGAGGAAGGTATGTTAAGGGTTGGGGGAAAACCAAACCACTGCGATATTTGTATTGCTGCAGTGATTTTGACATTGAACCACAGAAACTGATTTCTTTATTTCTTCACTGTCTGGGGCAAGATTTGCCTTTCAGTTTTATTGTGGATAAATTCACCATGTGGATTTTCTTTCCCAGGCAGTTTTAGAATCACAGTAATCTTGCAGCCGACTGGTGGAGATTGCTTCCAAAAAGTGTGTTATATTGGACACCTGGGTCAAACCTGTTCTTTTATTGCTTATGACCCCAAAACATAGATTAGTACTTATCTAGCTTAACACTTGAGAGAGGTCACCTGATTCTGTACACTGATCTGGTACTTTAATTAAAGCTACAATCACTGGAATTACCATCATATTAGCTTTTGAAATTGAAGTGATCACTTTTAATCTCCTTATTACCATTTACTGTCTCTTTCTAGCACAATGATTTACTTTTTATATTTTATTTATTTAGATTTATTATTTATTTATTAATTTATACAACATTTATTGCATCTATACCTGGAAGCTGTTGCTAGGTATATGTTTGGTTTTTTTTTTCTGTGAGTGATCAAGCCCGGCTTCTGCAAACTGTCAGTAATGCATTCACAGGAGAAAGTTTACGACAAAAGCAGTCCAGGATGAAGTTTCTCTCGCATTGCAAGGTGGTGGGCGTGGTAGCTGTGTGCTCCCTTGCCTCACAGAGAACTTGCAGAGTAGTTACACTGAACAGCACCCCAAGGCTGCTTGACAGAGGGGTTACTGCACCCTGACCTCTTTTTGTTGATCCCAGCCTTGTAAATCCTAATATATTGAGACCATTGGCTATCTTATCATGGTAGCCAATATGTCCTTGTAATATCCAGGTCAATTCTGCCTAGAGGCGTAGATAAATTCAGCAAGTTGCAAAGATGGTGCAAAGGCAACTTTTTCCTTTCCTCCCACATTATACTGGGCAGAATCTCAGAAAACTGGAGGTTTTTTAAGTTGCTTGAAAACTGTGAAGTTCTCTGAGGAGCTCATTGAAACCATGCATTTACAGATGACTGGAGTTCTTAGCTACCACAAGCACGTGTGACTTCACTAGCAACTAGCTCCCAGGCAATCTTATTGAGTACTTTGAAATTACAATAGAAAATTCAAATTTTAGGGCTAGTTGTGTGACCCAAGAAAATTCTTTTATCCCTTGCATTTATTCTGGTTGTGTTAAGCACTCTAAGATAACTCTGGGCGATCATATTGCACATCTACTGAAGTTTCCAAATGTTTGCCGCAAGCAATTCCAAAGAGATTGCATTGCAGAAATCTGGTCTGAAATCTACTGAAACATATTTAGATGTCATGAGCCCGAGTAATACTGTTAAATGGCATTGAAAAACTGCTGTGCATACATTAATTCCAGACAATGTGCATATTATCTTAAAAAACCTCCCAGTTCCAGAAAAGAAGATTACATGAAAGATTATTCAGCACCAAGGTGAACAATGATGCTTTTCCTGCCTTCGCCATGCAATAAAAACATGGACACAAGTACAAAGTCAACTAACATTGGAAAGATGTGTACATGTCCTGAGTTATTATAGGTCCCAGGTGGGTGGTAGCATCTACACAATGACCAGATGCCAGACATTCAGTTGGATGTCTGGGATGTTGTTTTGCTGAAGGGATTTGAACATTTCTGGCTTCCAGGAGATGAGATGCCAGCTTTTGGAGAAGACAAGTTTGAATTTCCTTTTTGAAGATTACTTTTTTCACCTAGCAGCTACTGGGCTCCTGAACTGATGTGGTGACTATTTCAGCCTTTTCTGATTTATGGAGAGCCTTTATTGTTGTGGCTTTTGAAGAGAGAATGACAGGCTTAAAGTGCTCCCAAATAGTTCTCTTTGCATATGGTTAATGGTTATGGTCTCTGGTTAATGCTTAGGTTTTAATTCAGTGTTTAACATCCTTCTAGTCAAGCCTGATGCAGGAGTGCCCATGACATTCCTCATGGCTGTCCACTCTTTGTTAGCCAGCTGCTGAGCTCTGCCCTCTGGCAGTTCATCACAGGGTTGGTTATCAGGCTCTCCCATACACAGATTAATTTTTTTCCTGGTCTTTCCACTTGCTTTATCTATAAATCTTGGCTATTTCCTCTCAAGGTTAGATTATTCTGGGCTCTGGACGGAATATCGAGAGGTGACCGAGCTCTTGGATTACTGATGGAAAGGAGTTCCTTCAACCCTACATCCATTTTTGTAGCTATTTGGGAGGAAAGCAAGGGGATTAATCACATTTTCAGGGAGCCTGTGTAGAGATGGAATGCCATTTTGATTAACCTTCCCTGCACACTTAAAGAGCCTTTTTCCTTCTCATTCATACACCAAACAGATGGTTTTATATGTGAAGTCAATTGGTTTATTTTCTATGGAGGGGATTTAATTTACAGAAATTTTGTTTAATTAACTGAAAACATTTTTTGGATTGCAGTCTTTGGACTTAATAATACAGTTGTGTGTGACTTGTGTTATATCAGTAAATACTTCCTAGCATGGTTCCATCAGTTGCATTCAACCTAATTCCAGCGCTTAACTTGGGCTCTTGGTTAAATTTTTGACATCTGCTTGAGAGGAGAGATGATTATAAGTTCTGTCTACCATAACTAAATTTATTTTTCTTTGTGAGTAATGGAGAACCATTATAAAAAGTCTACCCACTCTGCATCCTGCCCTTTAGCTGTTCTCTGAAAATGATGGTGAGTGATCCAAGTGGTCCTAAGTGAATGATCCGAATACAAGGATCTCAGGTAAAAAATAGCATCATTTTTGGTGCTGCACCAGTGCTGTGATACTAACAGTAGTGTTCACTTTATCTAGATTTGATGCTTCTTAGAGATAATCAGACAGAGGCCAGAGAAGGATTTAGTTAGGTTCTGAGTGGCTGTATCCCTATAGATGAACTTCAAGATGGTTTTAGGTTGGACATAATTACCAATTTATTAGACTACATGCTTTGAGTATGTGTTAATTTAAAGATGAAGATAACTTCTAGACTAAATTAGGAGCAATAATTTAATTTAGACATCCAAAGGCTTTCGCATTTTAGGAGAACCTGCAGAACTGTTAGACTGGGTGGTTCTGAGGCTTTAGATTTTAGGTGTCAGGTGATATCCCAAATTAGTTGGGATGAGGTAGATTTGATTTAACATTGCTTTTATTGTGGTTATTTTCATAGCATCTGATAATCCTACAATGTTAAAAAAAAGTCATGCTAATCTTCATATATAAGACCCTGAGATCTTGTAGGTTAAACATCTTGCTCTTTATCACACTGGTGTGTGCCTATGGCAAAGTAGGAAGTTACCAATTCTGAAGAGCCAAGAGCTGTTGCCCAAACCAGTGAACTCCTGACCTGCAAAGGGCAGTAAACAACTACTGCTCAACTAAGATTTTTCATATGCAGCTCCTATCTTTCTTAGAATTAGAGTGTATTCCTTTACTAGTTTCTTTCTATGTTCTATTTCTCCAGCTGGACCTTCTGACATGTTACCTACATAGCTCTGAATTATGTATCAGGCATAAAACTGTCAGAGGCTTCTTCAGAAAATTTGGCTGGAGGGCATAAATTCCCTTCCTCTCTCCTGCCTTTCACTGGTTTTCTGTGGGGATTGTAGAGTAGCTGAAAGTAATGTAGTAAAATACTATATGTAAGATAATATAGTAAAACAAGAAAGAGTATGGCAGTGGAAGATTCTTCTTATAGGCAAGCTGAAGACTTTGGAGGCTGTTCTGGGTGCTGCATATCTACCTTTAATGACTATGGCTGAGTGGAATGTAAAACCACATGCCAGGAAAACATTAGGACAGTAATTTGCAGGTTATTTGAACAGAGACATGAGTATGTTGATGATGCAATCTAGGGGGAGGTCCAGAAGAATATTCATAAATGACATCTCATTGATTTTGTATTTTGCTAAGAATATAGCAGTGCTGGAAGCTTGATAATTTTTTTTTTTTTTCCTAGAAATATGGGGTGCCAACCCAGCGATGTCTTCAATATGTTCTGAGAGGGTTGTGAAAAATATCAAGTTCCATACTTGAAATCAAGCATGCTGCTTGTGATACAGGAAGGTACAAATAAATGCATTCACATAGGGCAAAATACTTTGGGAAATTCTCTGGGTGCTAGAGCACAAAGCTGCACTCTGTGGGTGGTAGAGCTCAAAGATGCAGTGAGCATGGAGATGTGTTTGTTCAGATTAAGGAAATCAAATATTCCAAATCAGTCTCTAGAAATGACTTGAAAACATTAACTGGTCTTACTTACACTTGTCGTTCACAGCTTTGCAGATGAAAGTATGTCCTTACTAAAAGGTAATATGCTGTTGCAGAGCAGCAAGGACTAGGAGTTGTAATAAAAACACTGACATTTTGAGAGTTATTATTGGGAATGATACCATAAATACCCATTTGCAGATTAATAAACTGAGAGGTAGGCCTATTTAGCATACCTGGTAAACTGAAAGAGAAACCCTGAGAGTCCTGGCTCTCAGTCTGGGTTCTGACTGCTACCAGTTTGCCTTCTACTGTAGAAGAATAACATTCTAATTTACACTGTTTGCTATGCAATAATGTAATAGTGAATAAACAGATCTTTCTTGTAGTAGCAGAAGCCAGGAAATAGAAAGCAAATGTTGATCTCTTTTGGTCTCAAATGTTTCCCAATTCTATTTAAGCAAAAAGGTTTTATCTGTTAAAGATGTGTAGAGCAATATGTAGGCAGAAGCTGCTTTATGCATGAACTTCTATTTTCATTCGGATTTTAACAATTAGCATTGAGTTCTGTGTTAATTACCTAAAAAAATTTCAGAGATGATGGTAGATATAGGAGATCTATGATAATAGGAACATGTTGCCATAGACACAACTCTTCGATATGACACTGGGACACTGCTGCGTGAAGAAACCCACTGAAACTGTATTTCACAGTGCCCTGAAAGTATGCAGTTGTGAAAAATTAATTATAATCCTTTCACTGAAATACCATGATGTTGATTCTAAAATATTCAACAAGCTATTTCAGTGCAGAGGGCTGTCAAATGACAGAGAAAGCCAATGCATCAGAAGCACTGAGATATGTTTAAAAGTTTTTATTCTTCCAGGTGGCTAACATTTTTGAGCATTGCACAGCTTCATTATGGATTTTAACAGCTTCACTTGTAGCTTGGGAATTTCTACATATCTTTCAAAAACCCATCTCATTAATTGGCATGAAATGCCACTATTTATAGAAAACATAGGGGAAGAAGCAGAGAACAATGCAAAGCAGAAGTAGGAAATGACAGTTTTCTGTTACAGGCAGTAACAACTGTGGATTTGAGAGTGTTTCCAGATTGTTCCAGTCTTGTGCTTTTTTTTGTGTGTGTGTGAATTAGCAGATACATCTGCATGTGGTCCAGAAGAACTTGGCTATCATCTAGCCTGACTTCCTGGCCAGGACTTCAGTGAAATCAGCAGACAGCAATCATCTGCACATTTAGTGTATTTTGTGGTTTGGTTTGTTTTTCCAGAGCATCATATACAGCAGCAGCAGCCATTAATTAGCAGATTTCTGATGAGTTTTTAGAGAGACGCATTCTTATTACAAAGGTAAACTCATGAATGCACATAAACACACTCTATGTCAACCATTATTATTTAATTCTCATTACCTTATTGCATCACAGGTTTTGTGAAGGACCAGGCATCATCAAAGGTAGGGAGATGAGCTGGTTTGGTGGAGGATGGAGAAAAGCCCTTCCTAGGGTGTAATTTATTTTATTGACTTCACTTATTTCTTTCTCTTCAGACTCGGATTTTTAAAAAAACAGTAGTTGTATTCCATCTCTCCAGCTCATGAAACACTAACCCAATTGCATTCTTCAGTTTTCTAGACATGAGTCACCTATCACAAGAGATTCTCCTATCCTCCTTCCTAGGGAAAATCTTCTTAACGTCCAGTTTGACTTGTCTTGCTGAGTCAGTAACAACTCTTTGTAGCCTTTCCTTGGTTCTGATTGACAAATACAAGCTGAAATATCTCTTGCCCACCTGCCCTTCCACAATATTTCTATCATCTATATCAGGACTCCCTGACTTTCTGAGCAATCCCTCACACTTTATATTCTTATATACATCATTTTTGCAGTGTTTATAGGAGTCAACTCCACGTAGAAGTTTCCCAGATCAGGAAACCACATTTGGATTAAAGTTTCCCAATAACTGCAAATGTATATGAAGTTGTTCAGGTGACAGTATTCTTGTGTTCAGAATACTCTGACAACTGCATGATGCTCCTACACTGTATCCAATGTCCCAGTCATTGTGACTGAACAAATATTTACAAACACCTCTTAAAGCATATTTAGTATGTGAACTCCAATTTGAGTGTGGTGATGAAAAGGGCATAGAAAAAGATACTTTCAGACTTCATTACTCTGCTTTTGTAGAACAGCTGTAGTAGAACTGATAATCTGCCAAAATGAATAACAGGGAGCATCAACTCTTTATAACTGAGGTTTACATACAAACTCGGTATTGTGGCATGTGCATTAATGTTTATTTTATACCTTAAAGAACATCAGTGAAATTCCTTGAAGTTAATAAGATCGTTGGTTTTAGTGTTGGCTTTAGTAGATGTAGATTTTCATTCAGCATATACCATAGTTTAGTCTGATTTTATTTATTCTTTGGGCCAGATTCTCATATTTTATGGGACTGTAGATATTTATGACCCTGTTGAAATTAAAAAGGTTACTTGTATTATGATTGACAGTAGACTCTGGATTTGTTTTCCTAAGAGATTTGATGATATTTTTAGTTAATGTGTGAAATGGGGCATGCTTCTTTGGGTCAAGAGGACTGCAATTTCTACAACTATTTAAATAAAGTATTAAGAGAACAGAAAATATTCATCTTGGATAAATATGGCTCTATTCAATTGATATTCTGCTGTCAGCATGCATGTCTCATTCAGTCTTGTCCTCCATGCAAAAGAGATACTGACCCTGTGTACTACACTGAGACTAATTTTTGCATATAGAGGTATTAACAAAATGTTTATAGACAGTCCCATAGCCAGAAAGATTGGCAGAGATTTTTAGCTTTTATAAATAATTGCAGAGGAAGCAGTGCTAAAGTCACTTTCTTTGTGAAATATCATCAGATTATAGCAGAAATTTACATTTTACAAGATATTTCACTGAAGACATTATCTGAATTTATCTGATCTCCACTGCATGTGACTCAAGGGAGTATTGAAGTGAGAAGAGGACATGCTTGGAAGAAATGTGCAAAGTGTGGTACTTTAAAAGGAAACATCTAACTACTTGGAAATAATAGAAATCCTTAAATAATACTGGTAAAAAAGGATTCTTTAACTGCTGTGTAATATTAGAAGTACTTAGATACCAGCAGTGTAAAAAGTTTCTATTCAGATGTAAATTTGTTGAAAATATTTTGTGGCTCTTAAGGACATTTTAAAATTTTGGCTTTGTGTGCCAAATTCTCCACAACTGAAGTTATTAAAAATAATCATTCCCAGAAAGAAATAACCATGCTTTAACCACAACATTTGAGGTATTCCCTTGGACCTAGAACAGCAAAACATGACAATAGTTGTTCAGTCAGTACATGTGAGGCATCACTACTCCATCAGAAATAAAAAACCCCACAAAATTTCTTTATCATGATGCCATTATTTACAGCCCCTAAAGAGATGGAGTGTAACTGCTGAGATTTTTCTTCTCAACAACAGTTTTCAGGAGCACCATGTGAAAGTCTCAATTCCCTTTATAGCTTTATTATAGGCCACATTTAAGTATTTAAAAGCTTCAGTAAGGTCTTCCTAAAGCTTTTTCTTCCCCAGGCTGAACAACCCCAACTCTCTCAGCCTATCTTCATAGGAGAGGTGCTCCAGCCCTCCAAACATCTTCATGGCCTCCTCTGGACCCACTTCATCAGGTCCTCACCCTTCTAATGTTGGGCCCCAGAGCTGGATGCAGCACTCTGAGTGGGGTCTCAGGAGACCAGTGTAGATGGGGACAAAATGACATCCCTCAATCTGCTTGCTGGTCATGCTTCTGATGCAGCCCAGGGTAAGGTTTTCTTTCTGGGCTGTAAGTGCACATTGATGCTCGTGTTAAATTCTTTATCCACCAGTATTCCCAAGTCCTTCTCTGCAGGACTTCTCTCAATCTGTTAATCCCTGATGCTGGTGATTACCCAGGTATAATATCCTGCACTTGGCCTTGTTGGGCTTCATGAGATTTCCATTGGACAACTCTTCAAGCCTGTCAAAGTCCCATTTTATGGCATCCTTTCTCTCTAGCATATCAATTGTACCACTCAGCCTGGTGTCATGTGCAGACTTTCAAAGTCACACTGGTTAAGTCATTAATAAAGATAGTGAACAGTGCTGGTCCCAGCATGGGCTTCTGCAAAATACCACTTGGTAATGATCTTGATCTGGACATTGAGCTGTTGACTGCAACTGGCCATCCAGAAGATCACTTATCCATCAAATAGCCCATCTATCAAATCCATATCACTCTAATTTAGAGACAAAGATGTTGTGTGGGACGCTGTTAAAGACCTTACCAAAGTCACGATAAATGATATCAGTTTCTCTTCCCTTATCCAGCAGCATGGTCACTCCATCACTTCTTTGTATAAGGCTAGCAGATAATTTAGGGGTGATCTGCCCATTCTGAAGCCATGTTGGCTGCCTGGAATCACCTTCCTGCCATTCATATGCCTTGACATAGCTCCCAGGAGGATCTGTTCCATTATCTTACCAAACACAGAGGTGAGGCTGACTGGCTGGTAGTTCCTGGGGTCCTCCTTTTTATTCTTTTTGAAAATTGGTGTGATATCTCCCTTTTTCCAGTCACTGGGTCCTTTGTTTGACTGCTGTGACTTTTCAAGTATGATGGAGAGTGGCCTATCAACTACACCTGCCAGTTCTCTCAGGACCATGGGATTAATCTCATTTACTCCCATGTACTTTTGTACATACAGCTGAAAATAATACACCTGAAAATATTTTGACTTGAAGGGTAAAAGAGAAGCTGAAGTAAGACATTAAATAATTGGTAAATCTCTACAGGAGAAGTCCAAATCAGTCATGGGAAGGGTTTTTTGCTGAGTTTATTGTTGCTGCTAGTATGTTTTTAAAGTCTTCATCTGAATGCTATTTTTACAGTTTGGGTAGTACTAGAAGAAAAACTATCTAGGTTGGCCAGGTGTCTTTAAATGTTGGGAGTCACAGGTTCTAGAGGAGATACAGATGCAACAGTCATCACCAGATTACTGGTTTTCACAGAGACAGGTTGCTGAAAAAGGCTTTTTTCCTCCTTCATATTTTTAATATACTTGTTTTGGATATTCTTTTTTTTTTTGAAAGAAAAAATAGATTGCTAGATTTAGCACATTATTAGAGTAATTAGACCTATTCTAACCTATCTGTTCTTTACTGAGCCTAATAGTTTGCTTTTAACTCACAAGGCTTTTAGAAACATCTTGATTCATCATTTGAAATCAGTAAAACATAGAAAATTACACTAATTGTCTTGAAAATAGTTTCCCTCGTTAATTATCCTTTGCTTTCAAATGCTATTCAGGTTTGAAATTACTTTTTGAGAACCTGCTAAATTTAAACATATTTTAAAAACAAGATGTTTATTTCACTGATAAGATTTCTAGTTGAAGTTTGTTAACATATTAAGCTAATAACTGTTATCAGTGGAATAAAGAGGAATAGTTAGAGCATGGCCAATGAATATCTAGCAATGTATTCTCTATTGTAAATGCAAACACCTTGCTTGTTTAATGAAAAGACTGTCTGCATCAAAAAAAAACCCCTTCACATGTATTTTCATGAAAACTTGTGTTGTTTCCAGTGCTACAAAAATTTTTATCATATTTCTTAATCTAATGGTAAGTTCCCTCTAAATAGTTTCCACAACTAAAATCATAGCACAGAGAATAAAATACTAAGTATTTGACACACTTTTGACACACGGGTCTTTATTAAGTACGATGCAAAATCCAGTTGTTCCTATACAAGTTTGCAGTGTGAGATTTAATTTTAATATTTTTTTTCTTACAAAAAGGCTACAGCAATTTCCTCAGTGAAAATTGCTGGAGGTTTATTTTTAAGTACTGTAATAAATGCAATTGAACTTTGGAAGTTCTTTCCTTCTTCATTCATGCTGTTACCATGGAAATGTGGATTTTATGCTTAAATGAATAAGCTTAGTTCATAAATTATAGTTCATAAATTATAAAAGTAAAATGTTAATTCATAATTGGGGAGTGATGGTAATCATGACAAGATAGGCATCATCTTCCCCAAGTTTCATTTTTCCCCAAGTTATTCAAACAATCGTAGTAATTTTTTTTTTTTTTTTTTTTTTTTGGTGCAGAAAACAAGTGTAGGCTTCTAATCATTTAAAGGCTTCTAATAATTTAAGCTTTTTGTCTTGTGTTGAGTTGGTGGTGTTTAGTCTGGAGAAAAGGAGGCTGATAGGGGACTTTGTCTCTCTGTACAACTACCTGAAAGGAGTTTGTAGTGTGGTGGGGTCAGTCTCTTCTCCCTGGTAAGAAATGACAGAACCAAAGGAAAAGGCCTCAAGTGGTACCATGGGAGGTTTAGCTTGCATAATAGGGAGAATTTCTTCGCTGAAAGGGTTTTCAAGCATTGGAACAGGCTGCCCAGGGAAGTGGTGGAGTTGCCATCCCTCAAAGAGTTCAAAATACATGTGGATGTGGCACTTAAGAACATGGTTTAGTGGTGAACATGGTAGTGGCTCTATGCTGATGGTTGGACTTGATTATTTTAGAGATCTTTTCCAACCTTAACAATTCTTTGATTATATTATTTCCATATTAAGAATAAAGGATCAACTGAAGCAAAGGCTGTATTCTTTTCATGAGAGACTTTGAAGTTGGACAGCCATTTGCCAAGAGCACTCTTATGTGTGGTTAATCTTCCCACAGCAAGAAAAACAGCCTCGATAATCTCCTAGGGTTCCAGGTTGCCATGGCCTTTAATAAGACTGTGAATGGAAATACCTTTTTGGAGGAGCTTTCGTGAGAATTCAGGTCAATGAGAAAGGCAGATTTTCTCTCAGAGTCGCAAAATGAAACACATATTGTGGAGGCATGTTAGTAATCAATTTGAGTGAAACCCAGGAATCTGAACTGGGGATCTTCAGAGTTGAAAAAGTCTTTGCAGCCTGGGTGTCTCAATTGAGGCATTGAAGGAGTTATGTCATCTCAATCAGTTGTATACCATGAGGTGTAAAATAAACTTGATCCACGGGTTACAGGTACAGGAGTGAAAAAATGAGGTTCTGAATAATTTTAGGTGAAGCTTAATCCAGTTCCTTCTTTCTGAACCTCTGTTCCTTGTTTTGTATTACTTTGTTTTAGGGTTATCAGGAACAATGAGGAAACCTTTCCTGAAAAATTCACAGTCATATAAAAGACTCACAGGATGAGGCCATTCTTCACCAATTTTTTATTTCTCATTTGGCCTTTATTTATTTAATCTTTAAATTTGCTTATTGTAAATGGCTTTATGGCTGAAATGATGAAATACTAACTGCAAAGCCTGGTTTATAAAATATATATAAGTTTTAATATTGAGAAGGAATTATTTTCTAAGTAAATTATATGTTTTTGTTATATATCTGATCAAAATCTTCCTCAATGCAACCACATAAGAGAGAAAGCAGAGAGCTGGGCCTTTAAGAGGAAAAGTATTAAATGCTCAAAAATCAGACAAATGTATTAAGATTGTGCAGGAAATAAAGGAACAGAAAGTTTTCAGGGACAACTGTAGCTTAAGTTAAATTAGCCCAGGGCAAGGTCTTTGGTATTTACTGGTCTGGAAGTGAGGAAGAATATTTGACACAGCAACTTATGCATCAGAATGCCAGAATGTTTACAATACTGGAGATGAGAGTTTGTAAATAATCTATTCAGCCTTTTTCTTTCTCTTTGTGAAAACTTTAATATTTTCTGAGTTCGAGCTGCTGATGTAGTTCCTCTGTCTTTTATGCTTTACTAGGCTTTGCTGCAGTGGACAGCCTAAGAAAGACTTCTTCCCAACTGGGGCTTTGTTCCACATTCTTCTTTCTGCAGTTGTTTCCAGATGCCCCATAGATTCAATCCACTGTTTCTAGTCAGTATTTGCCATCTGGAAACTGTAGGCCCCACAGCACCCCAGACCTGCAGTACATACCAACAACTCCTTCAATATCCCACCCCTCAATGTGGATATCAGTGTAAGGAACTTCTTGCAGACGTGGAAAATAAAATTTTTTATTTTAACAGTTTAAAGTCTTAGAAATGGAGGAAGGAGTAAAGTAATTTCAATTTAGAGCTCCTGTGCTGAAATCAGGGTTATTTAGGCAACGCAGGACTAGGGTGCTATAGAGATTGTATCACTGCAGTGTGCAAAGACAGGAAGTGATGGAGCATGACTGTAGCCAGAGTGCCATGACTGCATAAGCCAGTACCTCCTGCGAAAAGAGGGAGAATTACACCCCTGGCTACTCAAAGTCAGTGACGCAGATTGTCAGTGTTGATACTAATAAGCAGTGCATGGCCTACAAATAGCTTTGCAAACCTCCACCATTATGCCCAATTTCCTGCAGACATCCACTCTTCCCTCCTTTGGAGGACAGGAGTGTCATTTCTCCCTCCATCCACTCAGAAAGCAAGGCATCCTTTTCTTAAGACCTTCCCCCCTTTAATTTCTGGGCTTTTTCTAGCTAATCTTTGCTTTCTTTTTGATCATCACACAGTGATC
Organism: Aleadryas rufinucha; assembly: GCA_013397815.1. Taxonomy (NCBI): domain Eukaryota; kingdom Metazoa; phylum Chordata; class Aves; order Passeriformes; genus Aleadryas; species Aleadryas rufinucha. Next base: position 163,809 of record VZTH01011328.1, on the reverse strand, counting down.
ACAAAATCTGTCTCATTACAATGAGTCTTTCTAAGACCAACTTATAATATTTACCCACAGATATGCTGCTTAAGTGGGGCACATTGCACTGTCATAAAGCAAATCCTGGAGCGTGTTGGTTTCTTTACTGCATTTTTAGTCTATTTTTTTTACTGGTACTCTCCTTTAAAATACCACGCTTTCCACCACGTCTGGAAAAAACAAACAACCCAAACTTGAACATGCTTAGGTGTCTGAGGATGAAAAATGTTATTCTGCAGTATGGTTCCAGTGTTCCCCCCAGAGAAGTGGTGGATGCTTCATCCTTGGCAGTGTTCATGGCTAGGTGAGATGGGGTTCTGGGCAACCTGGTCTAGCGTGTGGCACCCCTGCCCTGGCAGGGGGTTGGAACTAGACGATCTTTAAGATCCCTTCCAACCCAAGCCATGCTGTGGTTCTGTGATACTGTCAGCTCTGTGCTAGTGCAGTGCCATGGCACTATGGTGGTCCTTGAGCACAGCTTCCGGACACAACAGTCGTAGGGCATTCCTACTGCCGGTACTACTACTATTACTGCTATTACTGCTACTAGCTCCTGGTCCTCTTCTTCTGGGCAGTGACAGATGCTGCAAAGGGCTGTGCCCTCCATGCTGCTCTGAAGCAGATTGGCCTCGGACCCTCCTGAGATCAAAATCTTCCAAGGCAGCATGTTCGCTCTGCTGTCTTTGAACCTCTGCAGACAACCAGGGTTTCCTTCCAAGTGCTCCCTTCTGCCCTTCTGAAGGCACAGGAGCGAAGAGTAACAATGGAATTTCACAGCTCAAGATAGTGGCTCCAGTTTCTGTTATCTAAGAATGTTCAGGTCACGGGTTGTGTGTCTTTTTAAAGAGGGTCTGTAGTATGGCTCCTTTGGACTGCTGTCTATCTACTGGTTTTATTCTTAACCTTTTTTTTTTTTTTTTAAATGGAATAATGTCTTTCATCTCTGGGATTTTTCCCTATTGTCACCTGTTTAAAGAGGCCCTGAGCACTTCAAATGTTCTGCTGTTTTTGATATGTCTGGATGACTCAGGCAGGGCTTTTTCCCCACTCATTTTTATTGACTCTGTATCTTTAACTGTAAATATCACCGATATGTGATGCTTTTGAGTAGCTGTTAAGTCATCAAAAAATACTCTATGTCCTTGATGACAATGCTTTCTTTAACAATTAGGCTGCTGTGATAAGAAATGTCTTGGCAGAGGTGAACAAGCCCTGCAGGGATCTGCTTGTGTAGATTACCTGAAGTAGCCCCTGATAAATGTTTTGGGTTGGTCTGCTAGCAAAGTAATACTTTGTTGGCTGCTACAGAGGTCTCAATTGTCTGGCAAATTCTCACATGCCCCACAGTTATTACAGGAGGCAACTACCATATGCGTGGGGGTCTCTCTTCCCTTTTCACTTGCAGTGCTATGAGGGTCAGTCTGTCATTTCCTAGATAATTTTTCCTCTTAGATGCTCAGGAGTCATGGGAGTTTTTCTGAGTGAAGACTTTGGGACTGCATTACTTCTTGTTTTCCTAAATGAGTCTGAAGTTTTATATCCGGGTAATCGCTGAGGAATTGTATCATTACGCAGCCTTGCTTTCTTTTAGTGAGATTTTCCCCATGTTGGGTTTGTTTGCCTAAACCCAAAACCATTAGCTTTTTTAGGATTGAGAAAAAAAAAAGAAAGTTGTTTCAAAGACTTTGCTGACTGAAAACTTGTGCAATTCCTTTGGCAGAAAGAAAGCTTGAATTTGATTTTCATATGCAGATACATGCTTGCCTGAACCTTGCCTCACTTCTCAGGACTGTGCATCTTTTCATCTTTGCTTTTTGAATTGCATTTCTCTGTGGATCAGAATTCCCCAAGATCTGTGATATTTTTTCAATGACTAAGATACTTAATTTTAATTTTTAGTATACTGTACTGCAAAATAAACCCTGATTCCTTTCACTTTCTATTCACTTGAAGAGTGACCAAAAAATGTATCAATTAATTCTCCCATGCTTTTGCTGAGCAACACATTAATATGTTTTAGCTTATTTGATGGATATTGCTGCAGCCACCATAAGTTTGGAGTACTCCAGCTTTTTGAACTCAGGCATCTAGACCCCAGTTTCATTACTAACAAAAATCACAGAATTAGATTTAAAATCAGGGTTCATCTCTTTTGTTGTGGAAGTCATTGTTTGTGCCAAAGAAGCCTGTGATTACTAATTACTTAATTTGTATGACAGATGGAGCTGGGGATCAAATTAAGTAGCTGTCTTGGGCTACGTTGGAGAGCAATATCTAGCTTTAAACACGACTGCCTTTTTCATTCCTAAAAAAAGGCACAAACAATGACAAGCTAAAAATAGCTGTTCTCTTGGAGTTGATGACAGTTTCTGAGAGCTTGTCTTTAGGAAGATGTTACAAAAAACCTTGCTGTCTTTTCCCCTCCCCCTTATTCTTTTTTAAATGCACACCCTTCTGTTTAAGCTTCTTCACCCCATTGCCCACAAAAAGATACCCACTGATTTGGTTAAGACTTCAGTGTTTCTGCAGATTGCCAAGGGGGTTTATATAAAACATTTAAAGAAATTCTAAAAGTCACTGCAGATATTTTTATTAAGTTATGCTTATCCTACGCAAATTGCTCTGTGCTGATAGAGAAGGAGGTAGTAAAGCCTCTTCCACTCTTTGCCTCCCACAGTATCTGCTGCAGTGGGAAAAAAAAAAAAAGAAAAGGCTATTTTCTAGTTTTATTCCTGGAGATTGCTTCATAGTTCAGTACTAATATCCGTGGTTTCCGGTGCTATAAACAGAGTTGAGTCTTAGACTTTGTGTCCCTGCAGCCCAGTAAACAATCAGTTAATTCGCAGCATCCCAGCGGTTGACAGGAGTGAGAGAAGTGGTTTGATTTTATTTTTGTGCGTGTGAATTAAAGCTTTGCCTTCTGGCTACGTTCTGAGTTCCCTCCTTCTGGAAGATATTGGAGCATTTTGAATTCAGAATATGTAGTTACAAATGTGAGGGCACAGACTTCTTCCAGGATTTTTCTGCTTTCATTTTAATTTTTCTGTGTGTTTCTGATCCCAAGCAACCAAGAGAACAGTTTGAAAGCAATGTCCAGTGCCTGAGCTGGGAGCAAAATGCAATTCAGGATCTTTAGAGCTAGTCCACTGCATTTTTATTAAATGAGAGGGAAGGAGTAGGTGGGACTTTTTATTTAAAAATAGATTAGCACAGGGGACTGAACTTGCATTTGAGGAAACGTTAATAAGCCAGCCAGCCATTGTCCTTAATCAGAGACTGTATTTGTAAGTAGAACATGTTGAATCTGTCATGATTGATGACGTTGTCTTTGTTAAAAGGGATGCTGCATCTTTAACAAGAGCAGACAGAAGCAGTGCAGAATCTACAGTAAATTTGAGACTTGGAAGAGAAACCTTTCTTCATTTTTCTGTGTATAACATTTGTAAAATATTGAATAGGAAAACATCAAAACCAGGGGGAAATATAAGTAACTCACTGCTTACGTTTTAATTCCTCACCTTTCCCCTCTGGATGAGTTCCCCCTCCTTTTTCCCCCCTGAATTTAAAATGCTGGAAGGAAAAGCAACTGAGGTCCAAGTTTCAGATGCTGAATTCTCTGCTAATTGAAATTACTGGCCATATTTCTATATATAGTCGCTGAAGAGATATGTAGCTTTCACTCAGTGCCTTCAAGACATGTCTTTTTGTAGTCAGAAAAACAGAGATCAATGCATTTTCAAACTGACAGAGGGAACGGATGCTCCTTAGTAGCACATGCTCGGGATCGTGTGTGTACCGTTTGTGCAGAGCAGAGACGCTGAATACTGGTCCATATGCTCCTTGTTTACTGCAATGTTTTTTGCATGTTACTGTGCACTCCGGACTAATGTGAAGGTAAGAGGGGACGAGACAACAATTTGGCAGGAATGTACATGTAAAACCAGCTGCAGAAAATGTCTACCTTGTGTTGCTGAGTACTTTGGAATTGCTGGCTGAACAGGCATATTATTACAGGTGGTTGTGGAGGCTTTGTTTTATCATTGTCTGTGTGGCTAAAGCATAGAAGCATGTTTGAATTTTGCAGTTTAGCGACCTTCAGTTTTTAACTGCTTGCAGTTTAGGTTCTGGGCTTGTATGGTCTGATAAATATGTTTTGCTACTGTCCAGGTAGGCCAGAGACAAGATGCCAAAGGCTGTTTGTGCAAGGCTACATAGCTTTATATAGGATTCCTATAGTCAGGTTCCCCATGCATCCTCCCAGGGATGCTGCTTGCATGCTTTCTTGTTGATTACTTGTCTGAAAGCCGGGAGTCTTGCTGCTGCTGTCTGGGTTGGTTTTTGTGCCGATTTGTTTCTAACTTGAACCAAAATGCATAAAAACAAATTATAAGCAATGTCCTAAGAAATAAAGAAAGGATTATTACTGCAAAATGCTACAGGAAAATGCCAGCTGGCTGCACCGGTCTCACAGTGACTATTAAGCAGCATTTGTTACTAATGTCAGCATTTGCTTGCTCTGTTAATTAGAGTCAAAACTTCAATATAAGTTGCTGGATATATTACCTTCTCTGCAAGTAGGACAATATTAGGAGACAGGTTCACTGGCATTGAATCGAGCTCTCAGCCAAGCTGTGGGCCAGCTGTGGGAATCCAGTTGCATAATTTAAATGAATTATAGTCCTTAGCCAACATACTGGGGAGGCACTTTTGGCGTTCTGGCTTTTTCAAGTTCAAATGAGTGTGTCTGTCTGGGAAGGAAAGCACTGGCAAGTGACAGATAATAATAGTTAGAACAGTTTTACCTGCAGAAATAATTGCAAAGGATTTTTTGCTTTCAAACTGTTTTAAGCATGCCTCTGAATTAAAGTGAGTTATCTGTATTTGCACTTGGTTTTATAATAATGTACTTCATATTTATTTATTAGGTCAAAATATTTGTTGTAATTTGATTTAAAAGGTATTTTGCATTAAAAGTTCGTATTCTAAGAACCTGCTTCTATGTTTTTGCTCAAAGTCTGTACTGTTGTTTGCTGTACTAAATTGCTAAGCTTTCACATTTTATTACTTTCTAATTAACTTTTGCAATTATGATCCACTTCTAAGGAGGAATTCTTTAAATTTGCGGATAACAAGCCAAAAAATACAAGTTAAAACTTTCGATGCCATTCTGTCTTCCTAAATACATACATTATCCTTTCCTTATGCTTTCCTATAATATTTTTGGCAGATTAGTAAATTTTATCTGTTTTTTATTTCCTGTGATCTATGCAGTAAATTGTCAATATAGAAATGTTTTGAGACCAACCATTCTTTATTGCCCATTTTGTCCCTCAGCCTGTAGTACTGTACTGAAGATCTTCTGTTAAAATGGGGCTGTTGTTGAGATATGATTTCTCAGTTTAAATAAGAATAGGTACAGGGGAAATTTCAATGACTATTTTTACTGTAATTTCCACAAGATACCTTGTCAATAAGTACCTCAGCAACTGTTAGAAGTCCCATGGGTTTAACTTTTGAAATGTCTTTTTTCCCATTCATAGACACAGAAAAAAGTGAGAGGTTTGTACCAGTAGAAGTCTGTCAATTGTTTGGACGAGATAGTTTTAATTTGCTGGAACTTCTTCAGCTGTTGAGTATTTCTGACACAATTGTTTATTACACAGTATCTGCTATTTACATGATATTATTCTGAGGATGTTACCTCCAGATGTTCTACTTCCAGCAGACTCATCCACTTTCAATGTATACTTTGATCATGTATTTTCCAAGCTCTGCATTAGGCTACCATAATGTAAGAAAGCAGCACAAACTTTGCAAATCCTCCCAGGAACTGATCAAGTATGGCAGCACCACTTGCACTTTCAGTAATTCCTGTTTTCTTTTTCTGACATTGAAGTTTGCTTAATAAATAGGAGTTTATTGAAAGGCTCTCCCTATGCCTGGTCATTGTACAATATGTTACACAGTGTTTCTGATGAACTCTGTTGCTTTTAACTTGGTTGGCAGTAACATAAGCCACAGCTCTATGGGTGGCCAAAATAAATTAAATACATTATAAAACATCTGGTTTGTGTTTTGCATTTTCCCCCTTTATGGGTGGAAAAATCCTAGTGGTGCTCAAATATTTGAGTCTTTAAGTCATAAGATAGAATAAAACTATAAGTACAGGCTGTAACGGGAAATAGATTTGCTTGGCCTGGAAAATGAAAAAGGAAAGCAATTGGGTCTGTTTCTGATGGCAGCTGTGCGTTACGGCTTTAGAGAAAGCAGATTTTTCAAGTTCAAGGTAGGACTGTCACTTCTTGATTGCCAGTCTGTATGAGACTGCCCATGTGAACTAGGTTGGCATGTGCAGACTTATCAAAAGAAAGAGAGGTCTACTCCATGCATTCTTAATCAAAGTCTATTTTTACAGCTGACTAAAGAACAGTACTGACTGTGAACATGTACCTGCCTATGTGGATGCTTATTCCTTCCTGCCTGAGTACTGGTTAAAATAGGAAAAAAGATGTCTGAGAAGCTATGAGCAAAATATCTTTGTCTATCAGAGTTTCTCTGGACCTACATTTTGAATTACTAAAAAAAAAAAGGAAAAATAACTTGCTTACTATTGTCTGTTTACTACATACAGTGTTATGAAAATTCTACATTTTGAACTGATCTCTTACTTGCTCTCTCATATATGCACAATTTTGTACCTCAGTGGAAGAAACCAAAAATGAGCAGAGAAGTCAGGGAGTTAAAACCTAAAAGCAGTGCCTCCAAAATCTGAAGTGCTCTTGTGGAAATGTGCAGTGTGCCTGAAAAAGTGAACTCCTGCTATATGCAGTAGTTAAATATCTTGTATTTTCAGCATGAGTAAAGCTCAGGACGACAGGCTAACTACAGCAAGGGGCTTCCTCGTGTCAAGTGTTTGTTGTTTTAATTGTGTCCACTGTGTATTGAAAATACTTTATTCATATGCAAGAGATTTTTAGGGGTTGCCATTAAAAACTTTCAGTTCTTGGTTTCAGCAAGTATTTTAAATTCCCTCAGTATTAGCAATATTTCCTGTAAAACTGTGGCTAACATTGCAAATATTTAGGCTCCATAGTCTGACCTAAGCTTTAAAAGCTTTTATGGATTTGGTCTGGCTTTTCTTAAAAGTTTGTAGGAGTTTTGCCTTCCCCTTGCCTTGATGAATTCTCTCTGTAGTTCTGACAGATTTTACTGTGAATCTGGACTGCTATTTTTGGCTGAAAGTTTGAGGGTCTTACTGGAGGCATAGCTGGTGCTTCTGGGAATTTGGGTAGCAGAGCTGAACTCTTCCATTTGTACTTTAGCACAGAACTAGATGTGAGTGTTGGGCTCTCTTACCTTGAAACATATCCTTCTCAGCAGCAGGCAGCACTGGCTTTGGGGTCATAAGAGCTTCATGTAAAGAATGTCATGAATTTAGATCCAGACTCTTTGAAGTGCCAGAGGCTTCCCAGGAGGTTCAGAGTTACTTCAGCAGGAGTTTAAGACTGTCTTCATGTTAATGGCTACACTTGGCACCTCACAGAACTGAGCTCCTGCCTGAACACTGAGTTAACTAAGTGCTTTTTTTGGTTATGACTGTTAACTGTGGGCTAACTATGTTATCTAGAACTTTGTAGCTAGAAGATTGTGCCTGTGTCAAACAGTTATCGTGATTTATGACTGAAATGTTGACCAATGTGTTGTCACTTATTGAGGATCTCAGATGATGGAGAGGACCTGTTTGGGTAGGAATGGAGCAAAGCCAGGGCCCGTGGAGGGTGTTGGGAGCTGGAATCCTTTAATCACATCACCTTTCTGTGTTCATCCTCTTTTTCCACATGCATTGCAAAAATATAAATAATTATTTTAACCTAGAAGTTTCCAATTGCAACCAAGTTAAGGATTAACTTAAAGGCAGAGGAATTAACTTAAAGGCAGAGGAATAATAATAAGCAAAATGTTTAATTGCCCAAAGCTATAAAACGTCACAAATGACAACTGAACTTCTGACTTCTGTCTACATTTTTACACACAGCTGTAATTCTTCCTCTCTGCCAGTGTATATTAATGATATAATTACATAATTAAGTTGTAGATATCCCATATTTTGTCACTTGTACCACGAGTTGTTTTGGTCTTCCAAAGGAAAAGAGCTTATAGATCTTTCAGACTTGGGCCTGTACTGTCAAAATAACTCCTGCTGTTCTCTTATGGTATTCTTTGCAAAGGGGAGAAGAAGTGAAAAAGGACTGCAAGCTCTCACAGACTTCCAAATATGATCCTTGGTTTCTTATGCATATTTTCCTCCTTTAAATGTTCAATCATGCACCATCATCTAGCACTTCTTGATGAAGTGAGGAACAGTTCAAAAGCCACAGGAATGGCTTTGATGTAGCATTTTAAAAGGAGTCAGCAGGAAAGATTGGTTTCTCACTTTTCCTGATGTAATTAAGAATTGACTCATGAGCAACTTTATTTGCGTTTACTCCTTTTTGTAGTTCTGATTATGTCTGACAGTCTGACTTACTTTACTCATAATTTCAGAGACATAACTACAAGTGGCAGGTCAAAGTACAGTTCTTCTGCTACCTTAGGATAGCAAGGCAAAATGTGTGTTAGTACTAGAAAGCAAACAAAGCTGGTGTGGAATTTCCACCCCGAGAGGTTTGAGGATAAGGAAGAGGATAGTACTATACAAGTTGTGAATATCTAGTTGCATTTCTGTAATATATCTTTTCATCTGCTTATAAAATGTTTGCCTAGGCTGTAAAATAAGCAAGACCTTGAACCTTCTAAGGGACTTGTGTGACACCTGTGGGATCTAGCCTCAAGAGCTACAGCCAGCTGAGCTGTTTGTATTGTTGTCATCCTTCTGCTAGATAAAGATGGAATGTCAGGGAAGTCATAATTCATTACAAGAAGAGGAGTTAGTGATTTCTTGGACCAACTTCTACAGAGGAAGGTCTCTCAAAACTATGACATTAACAACACAGCATCTCTTTCTTTTGGTAGCTTGCAGTACTACCTGTGCTTATGATTCACAGAAAGGTAAAGTTCTCCTTTTTGGCCAGTTTTTGCAGTCACACCAGTGACATTAATAGGATTTCATCAGGAAATCTGAATCCAGTCTCATACTATTCAAACAATAGTTCTGTCTTGAGTAAGAAGTACATTGTTTGAATGTTGAAGATTGATTTTTCCACTTTTAAAATCAAACTTGGGAAGATTTGTAAGCATCTATAATATCTAAGTATATACTTTACCGCTCCTCCCACCTTCAAGTGCTGATTTACAGTACATGACCATAGCAAGTTATGAATGAAAGAGGTAATTAGAGTAGATTAATAACACAGCAGAAGCTCTGGTTTTCTAGATACAATAAGACTGGGACTATATTTAACCCATAGACTAAAAGAATGTTCCCTTAAAGACCTTTCCAAATGTGTGACTAGGTACAGAGATGCTAAAATGACAAGCACAGTGTAAGGAACTAAATCCATTACTAAGAATTCTTTATGGACTGTAAGCAAATATGAATATTTTGCTATGGGGATAAGGGGCACTCATCTAAAGTTAGAAGAGTTAGTCACAAAAATAGCAGCTGGAAGGTGCAGAAGCTAGGCACAGATTTTTTAATTCAGAAATTTCTGGATAGATAATAATACTGAGAAAAATAGTTCTATTTTGTGTCTCCCATTTTAATGTGGACTCATTAGAGATTATCTAATGAGCTATTCCTATCAGAGATACATAATTGGCCTTTTTGCTAGAGGAGAATTAGAAAAGATCTAGGACTGTAAAAGTATTTAAATTTATTGGGTTTTAGATATGTGCAAGGAACTAGAATATAATATCATGTCTATATGTGACAATTTTATGTTTACATAAAAATGATGAAGAGTTAAATCCTCTACCATTAAATCACTGCAGATGGGCTTGCCCTGTGTGCTTAAGATGCCAGTGTTGGTGGGATTTTTATGAGATTGCATAGAAATTAGATCAACAATCCTGATTGCAATGCTGCCTACAAAATGCAGTAGTCCCAGGCAAAAGTAAGGTGTTTTTTTGGGAAACCCTGTGGCTCCTATTATGTGGATGGGGAGAAGTGCAGGAGACCATTAATTAGTGATGGATGGAGTTGACAATAGCTTGCCACAATTAAAGGCTGCCCGGAGATCTCTCCTGGTTATCTTCTATCTACACTGACTTTGAATTTCATCTGTTTTTCCTGTCCCATTTGTTGGTGCTAAGATGGAATAAAGACAGTGTGTGGTTGAGTGGCAGGTTGTGTTTTCCAGGGTAGCCTTCACAGGTGTGTCCTCTCTTAGCGCTACTGCTACTGGCTGTATAGATACCTTTTGGACATGCTGAGATGTTTTGGTCCCATGTTTTTGGTATGGGATGAACACATGAAATGCTTGTATCTGTTTTCAGAAGGGGAAGCCCCCATTCCTTTCCTTCCATCAAATCCTTACAGACAGTTGGAGACAAGGAAAGTGTCTTTTGCAAGTAAAGCTGCAAAAAATGATTCCAAAAGGAGAACTGATATTTTTTTTCTCTTGTGGACTCACACCAAAGAAATTAACTCTGGAACACATTCAGTGCAGGCAGTCTGCATTCCACCTGTGTTCACCTATATCAAAATTATATGATAGCTACAGATTATTGCCTAATACAGAAGTTACAGAATGAAACAATCCTATTATTAAAGGCATAGCCATCAGTATTTTCTCAGATGAGGAGGAAAAAGTGGCTGATTTTTCCCTTTGCTACTCCGGACAGATCTAAGTGTTTGAAATAGTGTGAATTCTCCTGATAACTGAGTAGCTTTGAGACTTTTTCTGGAAAGACAAGTTAAACAAAATCTGAATCCCACAAAGCAAAAAAAGTTTTTTAGTCTCAGGCTCAGCAAAGAAGCAAACCTCTCAAACAGGAATCTCTGCAGAGAAGTAGTTAGAAAGACTTTCCTGCCTTTGATAGCACAAGGTTCATAAAAACTTTTGAAAAAGAAGATAAACTGGAAAAGTAAAATTCAGAAAAGCATTTTCATCCAAGTTGCAGAACAGATGAAGAGAAATATTGTAGATACTTCACACATATTTGCAGATATTTTGGGCAGGGTTTTCAGCCTGCTCAGATTTGTTTTCAAAACTTCAGTTCTTTGCAAACAAAATTAAGTGGCCAAGTTTTCAAGTTGGGCAGAAGAATCACAGTTAATCTAGTTTGTCAGAGCAGACTGTATAACTAACATGAGCTGTTGGAGGAAGGATCCATCTCTTGACACCTGCCCTACATATTAGAAAAACATTCTGTTTCTGTTGAATAATTTCTGATGATCAGAACCTCCCACACCTTTACAAATGTATTATTCCAGGGGTTAATTAGTCTTTTGGAGGCATGTGCCATATTTCTAGTCTGAATTAATCTAGTCTCAGTTTCCAGGTTTGAGTGCCTTTCAGTTTTTTGCCTCTTAATCTGCTGGACTGAGGAGCCCACTGCAAAGGGTTGTGCCCCTGTCAGTAGCTCTGGGCTACAGTAAAGACATCATCTAATCATCTCTTTGATTAAGTAAATACGCTGAGCTCCTGGCATCTCTTACTGCAAGGCATGATTGTCAGAGCTCTCATCTGTCTCACAACCAGTCTTTGAGCTCTCCCTGGTTTCACAGCAGGAATGCTGAGCTGTGTCTGCCTCAGCTGCATGGAGCCCTTTAGCAGTGGGAAACCTGTGCAGAAGTAATAAATGTCCTGGCTCCCACAAAAGTTACCGTGTGTGTGTCCAGGTTATAGTGGCTCCTTTAGCCACATGGCTGCACTGGGAGTTCATGCCCTGCCCCATAGCCAGCAGGGTTGCCATCTGCTTCACACCGGACCTCTCTGGAAAGTGCCTGTAAGGAAGAGTTGCTTTATTCCCAGAGTTAGGACTTCATTGCTGTGTTAAAAATTACATTGACCTGTATCAGTGACCTGTCTTCTGTACCATTTGCCGTAATACCTCATTTCTGTCATTGCTAAAACTGGACAGTAGTAAGTGACTGAATTGTCTCCCACATTGGTCAGCATTTGGAAAGCATAGGGCCAGGATCAGTCCCTGAGGATCCCACCAAACACAGGTGATCAACCCATTTGTAGTTACATGCTAAATCCTGTCAATTAGACACTTTTTAATCCATTTAATGTGTGCCATTTTAATTTTTTTATTAATAAAATGCCATGAAGTGCTGGGTTAAATGATTTATAGAAGTCTAAGCGTATTATACCAATATTTTTACCAGTGCCAGCCAAATTTATAATCCCATCTGAAAAAAGATATGATGATATTTACCTTGACAGTATCTGTTTTCCATTGATTTAGCATTATGTGTATTTCTTTCCTTCAGAAATTAGTATCTATTTTACCAGCAGCTCCATGCTAAGTGCTTGGCTAATTAGCCATGACTAGCACAGCAGAAATTCCTGAATCTCTTTAAACCTAGTCCTTGTTTAAATTCCTATTTAGAAATCTATCTCTAGTTGAGCCCTAAGAAAAAGTCAGGAAGTCTTGAAAGGTTGAACTTCTCACAAAATAAGGATCTCGTGGTTAAAATGGAAAAGTGAATAAATTGTGAGTGAAACAAAGCTGGTATGGAAGAGATGGTTTCTTTTATTGCACCATCTCCAGTGGCTGAAAAGCAGCAGATATGCTTCTGGGTACTCAAAGCCCTTTGGTCTCCCTTATATCCTTAGATTATTAAGATATCAGCTAGCAACTGACTGACTGGACATTATGTAAAATGTGATTTTATTAGAAATTAAATCGTACTGCATAATTCTTCTAGAAAAGGGAAATGTTAAGACTTTGAAAGATTATTTCATTTTTACTAGATGATCTGTGAAATCAAGAATCTGAATTCTTGCTGAGAAGGTGTTGGGAGTGCTGGTCAGTGCTTTCATACACTCTGTGCTATGAGCTTTGGAGATTTTATTAATTTCTTATGAAAACCTGCTTTTGTAGTGATTCACATGATACATTCATACATCTCTTGTAGTGCATAGGCTGTTAAAAATGGTGACAGAAAGGCCACGTGCTTGTTTCTAGCCATGTGTGTAACCAAAAGATGAATATAAAGCATTTTGCCTCTAAAGCAAGAAATCTATCTAATGAGCTCAGGTGGTATCCAGCTCACTTAACTTTAGACATAACCGATGTAAACTTCTATATCTAGTGATTTCAGGCTCCCTTTAGTGTCAGTAGAGAGGAATTGTCTCTTCTAAGGCATGATTCATATGACCTAGTTTAAATATCTACATGGGGATGAGATTAATTGTGTCCTGAAAGTGCCAGTTTCTCTCCATTTGCCAGAAAAAGCTTAGGTGACTAGCTGAGATGTAGGTCTCTCTCTTACAGACATTTCCATCTGGTAAAATTAATCCTGTTCTTCCAAGCAGGAAAGATGGGATTTTTAATGCTGGTCAGGCATCTTTTTCTCTCCTCTCCTCTCCTTTTGCATGTAACAGAAGGAATACGTAAAAATGTGGGGAGGAGGAACAAGCTGTTGTGGCGGGTCAGCCAAGATGCCCTGGAGACGAGGCAAGAGCAAGAGCTTGTGGGACTGTGAGATCATCCAATTTGTTTTCCTTCATTTTTGTCTTGGTTCTTGCTTCTAAATTACTTAATTAATATACAAAAAATAAGCAGTGAGCAATTGTACTGAGCTGTTTGCAGCATGTTTCTCTCTTGCCCAGCTGGTAGATCAGCCCATTACTAAAATGGTGTTCAATTGTTATACTTTATTTTAATTGCTTTAAAATTATGAGGGAACAAATTAAGGGCTGCATACCTAGGTCTGGTTCTTTTCTGAGCTCTGTGCAGCTTTCACAGTGTAGGCAGGTGCTGCAAGGACAAAAAAAGAGAGAGAATGAGAGAGAACTCACGTTGAGTTTTTTAGCTTGAGGCACAGGGTCTTCATCTAAGCTTGGTCCCTATCAGATAGTAAATCTAGATAAACGAGAACAAGGAGGAATGGTTTTAAATTAAAACAGGAGTGATTTAGATCAGATGATAGGAAGAAGTTCTTTACTCAGAGGGTAGTGAGGCACTGGCACAGGTTGCTCAGAGAAGCTGTGGATGCGCCATTCTGGGAAGTGTTCAAGGAAAGTTTGGATAGGGCTTTGAGCAACCTGGTCTAGTGGAAGGTGTCCCTTCCATGGCTGGGGAGCTGGAACCAGATGCTCTTTAAGGGAGTCTTCCAACCCAAGCTTTTCTATGATTCTATGAGAAACCAGTTAAGATCACCTGAGATTAGACACATATAGTTGTCCAGCTGAACAGCGGACTGAATCATAAACCTTAAAAAAGACCAAAAAGTATGGGATAATCTCAGGGATACACTTGGGTAGAAAGAAGAAGACTGAACCTGAGCCTAGAAGTGTGGGTGTGGCTCTGAAAGACCTGAACTGCTGCCAGGGATTCACCAAAAAATGTCAATATAAGTAACAGAGTTCCTAATGGATGTTAAGGAGATATTTGGTGTGTAATAATTAACAAATATTTATACAGTACATCCACAATAAGTTTGCGATGTCTCTATAATACATGGTAAACTAGCAAGCAATTTAAGTGTCAAAGACTGTTTAAGATAATTACCAAGTTTTTAAAAGTTAGAAGCTGGTTACCAAGGAATCTGTGAAGATCTAATCACTCTTAGGTGTCTGACCAAAACAGGTGACTTGATTCTGAGAATTTCCCAGGTAGATTTAAATGTTGATAGGATTTTCTAAAGAGGTCGTATTTCACAAAGTTTGGATGGTTAAGTGAATATTTATTTCATTCTTTTTCACACCAAAAATGTAATACTTCTCAACCTAAAGACCAGCTTGGATTTAATTGTAACCTGTACCTTGTTGCTATGTAATTGTTTTTAACAGTATTAAGCTAAGGGAGAATGTTTGCTGTCTTCTGTTTTTAGGGGAAGTTATATATCTAATACAGAAAAATATTTTAAAGATTTCTTGACAGGCTAATAAATCATGAATGTATGGATTGTCTCCCATCAGGATATGGTTTCATACAAGGTGATGAAACAAAGATTCAGAAAGATATTTTTTTTTGGGATCCATAGTTGTTGGAATACATCAGCTCTAAGGGAAAAGTTAAAAAAAAAAAAAAGAGAGAGAAAGAGAAAAGAAAAACTTTCCCTAATGATCAGTCAGGAAGAGAAGTCTTGGGTATATCTCTAGGTGAGCATTCACTTCTGGGTGTCTTCTCCAGGGCTGAAGGTGTTCCTGAATACTTTTACCAAAGTAATTTCATAGTTTCTTCAGGACCTTCTCAGTCTCCTCCATTGGTTTTTCTTGCTGTTTTGCCAACAGAGCTGGCAGGAGCACTTGTCAATCACAGCTGATAAGCTTGGCACATACATCTTACCAGGAAACAATGGCTGTCTAAAAGATGAGTTCTTACTGTTATTACCTGCTAAGCACAGTTTAATCCCTAGCACAGGATTTAGATTCTAACCAAAATTTAGGGACTAAGGAGGGGAACTAAGGTTGAGCGAAAGGAAAAGCAGTTCCAATGGTGGAAAACAAGGGCTAGAGGTACTGCCACATCAACTGGGTAGGTGAGATGTGTCAAGGGGAGCAGCCTGCTCCCAACAACATTGCACGTGAAGGACTTCAAAAGGAAAGCCCCAAGTATTACACAGATTAAGGCAATGTGCAACCAGTAAAGAATGTGTGGGAGGAGAAAAAAAAGAGAAAGTAATATTTTTTCCAACTGTATGACTACACAGACTGTTTAACCCTCAGTGGACGAAGTTTCGTCATTGATCTTGCAATTGACTGGACAGAATACCCCCTCAACCCCTCCCATTAACCCCAAATGGCCAGCAAAGTATCTCTTCTCTCTCCTTGCTAACTGTCAACAGCAATGAATCACTTCTGGGCTTTCCTAGTTTATTCTGGTCTTACTCATTTCAGTTTTATTATGCCTAAATTGCATCTGCCATGGTTCTGTCTCTTCACACACTTAAAATCTCTCCACTACTGACATTTGATGCTAGTTTCTGGCTTTGCATCAAACTTATCTGTGTATCACTACTTTTCAATATGGTTCTTGTGTCTCTGATCCCTGCAGTGATATTTTCTCATTGAAATACTGTCTGTTTCTCTTGCAGTGCACATCTTTTAGTAGATACCTCGAGACACAGCTCAAAAAAAGGGCTAGCCTTACTGTTTCAAATCTTCCAGATCTTCTTCCATTTTTCCCCCCCTTCTTTTCCTTTCTGTGCCTGTCAGAAGTTCAGTACTATGCCCTGAGAGAATTTGCCTTTGCATAGTGAGTTAAAGGCAACGCAGTATCAGAACAGTGCTATGTCATGATACATAAGCACATTTTGTTTGGAAGCAAAGGATAGCAGAAAGGCCAAGAAAATAATAGGGCCTGATTTTGGTCCTACATGAATTGCAGTGTGATTTCCCACCTCTGTAGTAGTGTCCTCACTGTATCTGTCTCCATCCTTCCCTTCCAGTGTGGCTTACGGACCACTGTTCTCCTTCCTCATCATTCCAGAGAGTTGTGCCACTGTCTTCTCTTTCCCTTTGCCTTTTGCAACTCGGTCCCAGTCTAAGCCTCTTTTACTCAAATACCTCACCATCTGGAAACCACTGTCCTGTGTTTTTCATGGAATCTTCCCTATGGTCAGCAACTTCCCCCCTCAAATAACTAATCTACTGTTCAACTCTTGTTCATCAGGGAAGACTTTATTTTGCCCTGTTTAATCCCTGCTTCCAAGGAGAAAAAATATTACTTTGTTCTCCTCCTTTCTTTACCAGATTATACCAATTCCTGTTTGGATTAAAAACAAATAAAAAGAAGTATTTTCCCTCTTCTGTAATTACTTGTTAGGTCTAAAATGTTATCAGCCTAGAGCAAAAACAACCCTATTGCACCTCTCTCAAAATTCATCAGCTTTTTGTTTATGTGAAGGTCACTAGTGAGTAGAGGCAAAAAGGCTTTCAGGATGAGAGATTTTGAAGATTGAGGCTGTTTCCTTTAGGAAATGCATGATTTAAGAGGCTGCAGTGTTAAATATTGTGAAGAAGATAAATTTTCTGCCTGTCTCAAAATTTTCCTACACATTCCACCAAAGGGGCATTTAGGGAAGCTGAAAGGCGTTCTCCTAAGCCTGATGAAAGGACATATTACTGAAAGTATCACTGGAACACAGTGTCAAAATACAGTGGATGCTGAGAGTTTGGAAGGACTTTAAAAGGAGAAAAAAAAAATGGAAAAGTGACAAATATATGGGTTTAAAGGTAGAAATTAGATAAGTTATTAATATATACGTTCAAAAGTAGAAATTAGATAAGTTATTCTATTGTTCCAATTTCATGCTCCTTCTTACTCTTCTTAGCCAGACAGAAGTCATTGAGTAAGATGATTCATGGCAGTTTTGTATTTCATGTATTAATAGTAATTAGGAAGAAAGAAAAACCCCAAACTTATAAACACAGTGCTGAAATTTTATCCTTCAAGAAAGGCCTTATGAAATGAAGGTTTAGATTCAAGGAACAGAATCTCTCTCATCTTAATTTCTTTGAGGGAATTTATAATCCCTGATATATTTGGCCAAAGTTTATTTTTCTGTTTCTCCTGTTCAAATATCTGGCAGACAGCTTCTGAGATTTACTTACCTACCATAACCTCAACTCATTGAAAATACATTCTCAACAATTAGATTGGGTAGTAAGAAAAATTTTCTTCACTGAAAGCATGGTCAGGCATTACAACAGGCTGCCCAGGGAAGTGGTGGAGTTGCTATCCCTGGAAATGTTCAAGAAACATGTGGACGTGGTGCTTAGAGATATGATTTATTGGTGGACCTGGCAGTGCTGGGTTAATGCTTGGGCTTGATAATCCTTGAGTTCTCCTCCAACCTTAATGATTCTATGATTCCAGGGGAAATATGCTATCAGTAAGAGTACAAAAAAACACGAATTAAATGTAAGTGGTGGTATAAATTACTTCAGAGTACAGGCAGGCCAAAGGTGCATCGGATATTCATTGTATGCCTCCGAAGAACTAACTGCAAGTGCATTAAAATAGAGACATCCAAAGAAAGACGTGTTTCTACCTGGAAAAGCAGAATTTGCCTTAGGAAAAAGCAGTCCTTGTGATGATTATTGAAACAGTTACAATCTGAGTGATGCTGAGAAATCATTTTATGTTTCCTTCTTGCTGGCAGTCAGATCTGGCTCAGGCTATCGTGCAATACTTGTTCCCTTAGATGTTTTCAAGTGGTGTTCAATTGTGAGATAGCAGCAAATATGATCTGAAGGCAGTACATAGCACATGACTTCAGTGCGCATTTACACGCCTCGTCTCCTATTGTGAATTATTCTGGAAACTTAAATTTTAAGGACGACAGGGAGACCTGCATTAGTCTCCTTCTCTCCATTTTGGAACCTGTTCTTGCTGAGGTTTCACGGAACCATGCTTCTTTCACACTCTCTGTGAGGACAATAGAAAAAGAAGTTTGGAATTAGTAGCTGAGTTTCAGTTACTTGAGTAAAGTTTTTTCCTGCATTCCCCAAGGCTGGGGGACAGAGGTTTGGTTACTTTGTCCAGTACTGGTTTAACCACTGATCACAGTGGTCAAACAGCATTGTAGAATACAATAAGATATATAAATTATGTGGAAGACTTTAAAAGTCAACATCAAAAACTCAGGAATATGGAGGAGGAAAAAAAAAACAAACCCCAAACCAGACAAACCTACTTTCTTTCATCATACAGTTCCATGTAATGACTTAAGTTTAAAAAAACCCTCCTCAAAACATGTATTTATATGTGGCTAGGAAACATTCATGGTGTAAATAGTAAACTGAAAGGATTTAAACCATGAAAGTGCAAAAAAATGCTCTACAAAAATAGCAACAGGTTTGATGTGGATTAAATGGTCTGACATTCCATGTAAAAAAATAATACTTGCAAAAATTATCTTCTCTCACTTTCACAAATCTTCCAAAGGTCTGGCAAAATGTTGTGTGTCAGTGGAAACTTTTAAAACTCTTTGAGTGTGGTATCAATTGTGCACACACATCCACACATACAGAAGAGGCCAAAATGTTGAACTGGGAGCCAGAACACCTCTGCTGATATTTCAACTCACTTGCTGCTTTCTCGTTAGATCACTCGGGTTACTTTGACTTAATCTTCTACATTCAGAAAATGTCTCTCCAAAGAAGGAGAAGTAAGACTATTATGATCCTTGTAGTCGTCAAATGAATTGCCTCTGGTGTTAAACAAACATAGAGGGTGGTAGCTGTAATTTATGTAACATTTTTATCAACAGAAAAGAATCTTAGGACCAGTCAGGCAGTTTTGAGAATAAGAGAAAACAGAAATCCTTCACAGGAGAATTAGGTGTTTTTGTAGGTCTTATGTTACCTTTCCTGGACCTTGTTCTGCCAGCAAGGTCTGTGTCCTTACATAGCCCCGCAGCAATTATTACTTTTTTTCCTGTAGTGATCTTCTCCCAGGACACTTTCTATCACCTTTTATCAGCAAAAACACTGTTCAAATGGTAGCTAAACAGAAAAAATATGTTGTGTTGAAATGAGACCCAAATGGTGAATACTGACAACAGCTGTGAACCTTTTCAGTTGGAGACTTTTATTTGGAGGCAGAATCCATCCACTCAGATGGTTGAGATGGGCTATGAAAATGGATTAATGTAATTGCTGCAAGAAACAACATCGGTAGAAAATGCTCATTATTTGTATGCTCTTCATGGAAGAAGAGGAAGAAACAACCTGGATGGAGTGCAACGCCCCAAACTCTTATAGTGAATAAACTGTACAGATCAGCTCTAGAAAACGTTGATAGTAATTTTCTGTAGAGAGAGAAAAAGAGCTCTGCTAACCCCTTTGGTAGATTAACATCAGTAGAAATAAGGTTGGGTACCCCTAATGATAACAGCTTAGTTTTTACTCAATGGGAAGAATGCCAATTGTTCCTCAAGTCTGAATCCAGGTCATTATAATTTTATGAAGAAGGGTTCATGAAATTAAAATAAGCTCTTCACAGAGAATTCAAGATGCACTGTTCCTGTAGGTAAGGAAAGAAATGCTCTAAAAAGATTAACAATAATTTACTGTAGGATTAGAACATCTTTCAGTGATTACTTGGGGGAAATCTTTACCCTCTCTCTACTTCCTGCTACATAAAAATGCCACAGATGCTACAGAGCCCTCAAGGCTATTTTCTCCCCCACCTTTAAGAAGTTTTTCTTGCAAAAAGCCTTTATAGAAGAACACTGGGTGGCCACTGTATCCCATCAAGTCCACGGCTATTAATTACACCAGGCTCATTCCAGCACTTTGAGTAGCCTAGGTACAAGAAGACAGAAATATAAATGTAATCTGCTCTATTGCCTTGCTGCTCTTGGGTTTCAGTTCCTAGTCTATACCTGCTATAAAATTGGCACAAGTCTTTTTAATATGTAATTTGCAGTACTTTTCATTAATTCTGTTTCATACTATTTTGCCTGCGCTATTAGATAGAACAAATTACTGATTTAAGCCATGAGTATTACTGTGACATGCTTTCTATTTTTTTTATTTGCATTGTAATTATTATATCATCATCTATAGACATATAGTGCTTCATATAATTAATTTCACATGTGACCGTAATACAAACAGGACAAATGAACGTAGCTACATGCTGTATTCAGAACTGTGTCTTCTCAGCAAAGGGGATTTGTTCAAGTTCTTTCTCTTCCAAATGTGATTTCATGGTTTATTCATGATGGTTATTCATGCAAACATGCCTAATTGTTATGGAGAGTGTGTGTAATTCTGCATTCCTAATCCAGAAAACAGGAGCAGTGAGGATTTATAAACAAAGTTGACTCAGTGGGAATGATAACTTCTAACCCAAGCAAGCTGTTGCTTTGATACGTTCTGAATCACAGCTGCTCACTTCAGTGGTGCAAATCCATTTCCCACTGCTCCTTGCTCCCGTTAACCTGCTGAACCAACACCGCTAAATGAGAGCGAGGAGACATCTCTGCCCCACTTTGCACCTCGTCAACAGAATTGTTTCCTCTGTTAAATTCCACTGAAAAAAGGGTGGGACCTGGGTATCACTGAGGCATAAGTGCGTAGGATTTGCTCTGGTGTTGCACTGAAGACCTGAGGCAGCCAGCAGAACATTTATTGATGAGGTTGAGTCTCAGAGGCCCGAGCAAGGGACAGAAAGTGATTTTCTCCTTTGCAAATGAAGCACTTCTGCTCTGGAGTCACTGAATAAATAATATGGCGATATCACATGACAGCATTTTTCCAGTCACGTCTCATAATACTACTTGTGACCTTTTCAAGACCATAGTTTTTTCCTTCTTAAAAATAAAAATATCTCAGTGATTTCTTTCCCCTTTTAGTTTGTGTTACATTTTGAAGCTTACTTGTAAAGGTTTACATCATAATTCATACCAGATCTTTTAGCTAGATAAGTAAATCAATGGTGATAACCATCAATAGCACATAACAGGATTAGGAATGATGAATAATATTAGTAGCACAATTCATACATGATTTTGTTTGTGTTCCTAGTATTTATGCCAGATTGAATCTTCCTTAGAATGAATAATTACACTACATTTATAAGGTAAGCAACATTTTAAATAGTCTATTGTTTAAATTGGTAGCTGTAGGGTAGGCTGAAAGGCAGCTCCATTCAACTGATTGCTGCTATGACTCAGACCTCGTAATAGATATTAGGTTTGATTTTCTTTTAAAGTCCTTTCAAGCTCTGATTTTCCTTATGAGAGAGTGTAAAGAAGGAAAAAGATTGGTTTTTGTCTGAGCAGTATCTTCCAGAGAATACAGAGAATAAAAGAAGGAATCTTTTACATGCAGTACTGGTGTTTTAAGTAAGAAGTTTACACAAGAAGTGAAGTGCCTGTCTTAATGAATTTAGGATTACTCAACAATAAGACAGAGTTGTCTGTATTTCTGTATTTCTTAAAGCTGGTCCAATATATAGCTTACTATCTTAACTCTCTGATGATATTTTTCATTACATTTCTTCCAGAATTGTTTTAAACTTTAAAACTTTCAGCAGTGCTAGAAATGGCAGTATTTTTTTTACTCAGCGACTCAGTCTGACACTGGGAGTAAATGTATTGGAGAAAAAAATATTCTTTTCACCCTATTCATATCCTTGTATTTCATGCAGTCCTTGTATTTCACACAACCATGTCCTGGGCTGCATCCAGAGCAGCATGGACAGCAGCTTTTGTGAGACCCCACATCTAGTGCTGCATCCAGCCCCGGGGCCCCGAATATAAGAAGGACATGAATGTGTTAGAGTGTGTCCAGAGGAGTCCACAAAAGTGGTCAGAGAGCTGGAGTAGCTCTCCTCTGAAGACAGGCTGGGAGAGTTGGAATTCTTTAGCTTGGAGAAGACTTCATGAGGACCTTTGAGTACCTTAAGTGGCTACAAGAGAGCTGGAAAGCGACTTCTGACAAAGACATGTAGTTACAGGACAAGGGGGAAAGGCTTCAAACTGAAAGAGGATCGGTTTAGATTAGATATTGGAAGAAATTTGTCAGTTTAAGATTGGGGAACAGGTTGCCTAGAGAAGTTGTGGCTGTCCCATCCCTGGAACTGCTCAAGGCCAGATTGGATGGGGCTCTGAGCAACCTGGTCTGATGAGTGGCATCCCTGCCCATGGCAGAGGGATTGGATCTAAAAAATGGATAACATCGGGTTTCTTTTTTAACTTGTACTTCTCTAAAGGGAGGTTGAACTATTTAGGTTGTTATAAAGTCTCAGAGTAAACAAAATGTTTCCCTCTTCGAACCAAGACCTATCATGAGAAGGTTCTCTCTCTCCGCCTATCAGAAAGAGGAGTTTGTGAATTCCCACAGTTAAGGCCTTTAAATGGGATTCAGGCATCACACTTCAGTGAAATGGTGTATGGGTGCCTGCAGCTGCTGTTTACTCTCTTTGTATTTGTTTGTTTATATTCTTGTGAAAAGATGGAGCATCAGTTTACACTATGCACCATGCGGCCAAATGGAAGCTTCTCAATGGTGTCTGAAGAAGAATTTTGTAAAACAGTGTCAAAGGGGAAGAAAAGTTACAGGATATATGGGTTTTTTCCTTCTGCATGTGATGTTTTGCTGATACCATGGATGAAATCTGAAACATACTTTGCTTATTAGGATCTGCTGATGAAAAATGTCCAGGTTCATTTTGTGCAAATGATTCTCAGTGTCTTTTGTAAGAAATAGATGCTTATCCCTGTGTTGTTTTGTTTTGCAAGTGATTTAACATATTACATCCTGCAAAAAGGAACAGGAGATGGTATCTTTCTACAATGATAACTTCTGTGAGGATAGCTAATGCTTTTTCAGGCACTTTGTCCTCCAAAATGAGATTGTGAAATGGAGTAACTGGCAATTGAATTCCCAGCTAAGGGTTAGTCTTTTTTCCTCATTTATGCTGTCTCTGGATGTGAGGTTTTAACTCTCTGTAAATAGCTATGGTTCCTGTTCTACTGCAAGCGTTGCTATTATTGCTAATATTCTAATCACTATTTTATTAATATTGCTTTAATATTATGCTTTAGTACTTTTAAATACTCAATTTTCTGGAAAGAAAACTCAAACATATGCTCTAATAACCTTGATCTTTCAGCTAAGGTCATTCTAGCTTTAATAAAAAATCAGCATTTTAGGTATCTTAAGTAATGTAGCTCCTAATAGCTTGTCATTAATAAGATTTTAGGATTCCTCTTGTATTAGGATACATGTGAAAGCAAATAATGTACTTCAGCAATTTTGATTTGGTTTCAGAACCAGTTTTACAGTAATACACTAAAATACTAAGAACAGATGCACATGATCTATAATTAGCAGAGGAATACTTACTGAAGAAGTTCTTGTGGTGGGTGGACAATGGATGGACACCAGGTACCCACCAAGCCGCTTTATCCCTCCTGTCCTCAGCTGGACAGGGGGGAGTACTTATGATGAATGGCTCTTTGGTCGAGATATGGACAGAGAGAGATCTCTCACCAATTACTGTCATGGACAAAATAGACTTGACTTGGGAAAATTAGTTTTAATTTATTACCAAAGATAGCAGAGTAGGATAGTGGAAAATAAAATCAAAACCTAAGACACCTGCTTCCCACCCCTTCCACCCTGGGCTCAACTTCACTCCTGGTTTCTTTACCTCCTACCACCCAGCAGGGCAAGGAGATCTGGAGTGGTCAGTTCATCACACATTGTCTCTGCTGCTCCTTCCTCCTCAGGGGAAAGATTCTTCACACTCTTCTCCTCCTCCAGTGTGGGGTCCCTCCCACAGGAGACAGTCCTCAACAAACTTCTCCAATGTGTTTACTTCCCATGGGCTCCTCTTCATGTACTGCTCCAGTGTGGGTCTCGTCCACAGGGTACAGTCCCTCAGGAACAGACTGCTCCAGCTTGTGCTCCTCTCTCCACTGGGCCACAGGTCCTGCCAGCAGCCGTCTCCAGCGTGGGCTTCCCCAGGGTCACGGCCTCCTTTGGGCATCCACCTGCTCCAGAATGGGATCCTCCAGGGGCTGTAGCTGGATCTCTGCATCCCTGTGGTCCGCCATGGGCTGCAGGGGCACAGCTGCCTCACCATGGGCTGCACCAGGGGCTGGAAGGGAGTCTCTGCTCTGGCACCTGGAGCATCTCCTGCCCCTCCTTCTGCACTGACCTTGGTGTCTGCAGGGCTGTTCCTCTTACATGTTCTCACTATTATTTCTGGCTGCAGTTGCTGTTTTTTCCCCTTCTTAAATACATTATACCAGAGGCTCAGCCACCATTGCTGATGGCTCCATCTTGGAGCTGGCTCGCACTGGCTCTGCTGGACATGGGGGAAGCTTCTGACAGCTTCTCATAGAAGCCACCCCCATAGCCCTCCACTACAAGAAATTTGTCACATGAAGCCATTACATTTCTTCAGCAGAAAAAGGTGGAAGACATTTGGAGTCCATGGTAGCTGGCTTTTATTGTAGTCTGTGTATAGGAGCTGCATGGGAACTAAGCCATTAGGGTAATTTCTTCTTGACTAGAAGTACTGCTTACATTCAGGACCTGTCATGGCTTTGGAGATGAGTCCCTTGGTGTACTGGGGAAACAAACAAAAAGAAATTAGAAAAGACACAGCAACAAGCTACTGGAGGAGAAGTGACGGTGTAACCCTCTGAGGGTGATGTACATGGAGGGACAGTCCAGCTAGCATCACTGCCTGAGTGCCCTGCTGCACACACAGTTGCACTGTTCTTGAAATAGCTCTTAAATGGCTGCCATTTTCATCCAAATGTTTAAGGAAAATTAGTTTTGGTTTGCATTTCTTGGGTCTGAGTAAAACTCTGCAGCCTGTGTAGTGGAGTTGGAGAGACAGCATCCTACTTGTAAATTGAACCTAGTGAGTTTGTTTGATCTGGTTTTGGTTTGTTGGTTTGTTGGTTTGTTTGGCTTGTTAATTTTTTTTTTCCCAAAAAAGTATTCCAGAAATGAAATACATTTTTTTCTATGTGATTTTCACATAGCATTTGTGGGTCACAAGACTATGCTTGTTTTAAGGTGGTGTGGTTTCACCCCAGCTGGGAACCAAGCACCATGCAGCCACTCACTCACTCCCCCACCAGCAGGACCGGAGAGAGAATTGGAAGGGTAAAAGCTGGAAAACTTATGGATTGAGATAAAGACAGTTTAATAGGGAAGGCAAAAGCTGCACACACAAGCAAATCAAAACAAGGAATTAATCATCTTCCCATGGGCAGGCAGGTGTTCAGCCACCTCCAGGAGAGCAGGGCCCCATCGTGCTTAACATTGACTTGGGGAGACAAGATATCCACTCCAAATGTCCGCCCTTCCTCCTTCTCCCTACTTTATATACTGAACATGATGCCGTATGGTCCCTTTGGTCAGTTTGGGTTGCCTGTCCTGGCTGTGTCTCCTCCCAACCTCCCCTGCACCCCCAACTTCCTCCCCAGTGTAGCAGCACAAAAACCAGAGAAGGCCTTAGTTCTGTGCAAGCCCTGTTCAGCAATACCAAAACCATCTCTGTATTATTAGCCCTTTGTTCAGCACAAATCCAAAACACAGCTCCATTCTAGCCACTTTAAAAACAATTAATTCTACACTGGCCAAAACCAGCACATAAGGAAAGGTAGAGGCTGGACTTTTGTCATCACGTCTGAACCTCACCCTCACATAAATAAATGAAAAAACCATAATTTTCAGATATCATCTCCATGGTAAAAATAGCTATTTGGTTTTCTTCCACAGACACAAGATCTGTTGAATGAAATGAAACAAAGCAAGTGAAGTGATATCAGCCTTATTAATGACATCACTCAGTTATGCTGGTCTTGTATAGTATATTTTTTTATAGAAGTCTTTTGCTTTGCAAGTTTCTTTTGCATTATGAAAGTCAGATTCTGCTGCTGGGTTCACAGCATGGATTTCAGAAAGTAGACAAACCCAAAGGATATTTTTCCCTCCTTGAACTCATCAAGTGGGGATCCACAGCATGCTCCCACTCTTTAAAATGCATACGTGCCAAAGTTCTCCTTTCTTCCACCTACACTGAAGCTGGTGCCACAGGTTTAAACCTTCTCAGTGATTTGTCTCCAGTAATTCAAACAACTGCAGCCAAAACCTGGGGACAGCTTTTCTGATGTGTATTGTTTCCCTTTGTACCTATCCCTGCAAGCAATAGTTGGGACAAGAGGAATAGTGTTCATCAGTCACTCAGGGAAAGCTTCCTTCCTTCCCCAGTAATGAGGGGTTAATTCAACCCCCCCCTTTTTTTTTTTTTTAAAATCGTCAGAAGTGTGGTTGTAGGCATTTTATTATTACCACTGCTGTCACAGTCAAAGGTCACAGATTAGACAATTTAACTATGTCTGTCCTGTCTTTGCTTGTCTTGTCTAATCTTGGGCACACGTGTTGCACAGAGCTCACAGCGAGGGCATCCACAGTGACTCTGGGTGTGGAATTTAACTTCAGACAAGTCACTGATTTCTCTGCTTTGCAAGGAAGTTTTGTACAGCCTTGGGACACTGTCTCCCATCCGATAACCAAGTAGTCATGTTCAGGAGAAAATGCAAGCCCTGGTGTTACTGAGAATGGCAAGGAAGTCTTCATCTGGCAGCACTGGGGTAAAAGGATATATGAACAGACTACACAAGATTAAAAATTGTGGGAGACATTGGTGATTTTTCTGGAAGGCAGACATTACCTTTAATGAAAGGGTAAGGGGTGAGAGGTGAGAGAATTATTCTGAACCTTAGATAGAGCAACTACTGTGCATTCCCTCTCCAAATGTGAAGCCATGAGCAAGGTGTCAGGAATATGTGCCTTTTCCCATGAATATTGTGGAAAGCTGAAACACTTTCTAGAGAATTATTTTCCTTTTAAAAATACAGAGGGTGGGAGTCGTGTACAACACACAACTATCTCAATTTTTTTCTCTCCTAGAAAAATTTTTTTCGAAAATAATCTGCCGTGTATCCTTCTGTGTCAGCACATGAACCACTGTCTCTCAGCTAAAGAAGTTTTCTCTGCTTGACAGACAGAACAAAACGTCTTGAACCAAGTTTCTGCTTACCTCTGGGGCAGGATTTGGGGCTTGTTGTTGTATGAACTGTGAATGTGTTACTGAGCAGTGCGTATCTGGAAAGCCTTCAGCTGACTGATAGAGCATATCTGAGCCTTGGAGAAGACAGAGGGGGATTTATGTTGCTTTTCACACTAGGATTACCAGATGGTCAAGCTTGTGTACCCACAGCTATCAAACAGCAAAATTGAATTCATTTAATAGACTTGATTATTTATTTATTTAGAAAAAGTTAAGCAATCCTTTCGGTTAAATACCTGTGAAGAAGATTTTGAAGTTTGTGGAATTACAACAGAAAAGTCTGTACAGCAAACTAGGACTGTGCAATGTCCAATATGATCATATGTTAATAATGAGAGTCCAAGGCCTTGCACATTGAGTTAGAAGAGAAATCAGCCTGATGGTAAAGTCATGAATTCACAGGACAATTCTCTATTTGCAAATACATATTGTTTCCCTTTTCTGCTTTCCTGGTCTTTTGTGCTGTCTTTTTCTCCTGGGCTCTAACCTTTTGCTGAGATTGTACTGCTTTTTATAAAAAAAGGAAGGTGAATAGCTGAAATTAATGGTTTTCATAAACACGGACACAGGTTGAAGTAATATGCATTTACTTCTAGAGATGGGTTTCTTGACAGTCTAGAGATGACATTAGAGATGGTGGAATGCAATCTCTGTATCATAATTATGTTTAAGAGTACTGTTTAATGTGTCAGGAACTTGGATGTGCAGCACAGAAGCTGCAGCGTTACTGGAGTAGAAGCTGGGGAAGGGCATCACTGTTTAAGCCGCATGCCCAGTTTGTGTGAGTGCCAGCAGAGACAGTTTACTCAGAGGATTTGCTGTCCATCTGTCTCATTACTTAATGAGGAGATGCTGAAAATGAAACTCAGACACAGAGATGGATTTTATAAGTGGAATTTTGCAAATTTGTTATCTTTTACCTCTAACACAGGGGTGAGAAAAGCCCAGCTACCTTGCAAATAATTTGCACATGTTCCTCAGTTTCCTGTCCCATCCCATGACCAGGATGAGGATGTCTGTGCAGCTTTTCTGCCTGCACGGGTTACATATTCCTCTTTTTGCCTTCCTCAGGGCTCTCCTAGTCCTGGCTGCCCAAGCATCTGCAGGAGTTGGCTCCTTTCAGTCTTAAATGCTGGACATTGATTGCAGACTGGACAACTTTTCAGTCCTGTTCCTGCCATTTCTTAATTTAATGTCAGGCCACCAAGGGGCTGCTGGTGAGTGAGAACATTAAACCGAAGCCTGCTCATGAGACACTGTGACAGCCTTGCCTGGAAAAATAAATTGCTTATCCCAAAGCCAATGAAACAGTCAGACCAGGGGCATTTGGGAACTGCATTTCAGACTTTCAGCTCATGTTAGGTCTGGGGCTGTGGTTAAATGGCCCCGTTATGATGTCAGGACTTCCCAGGGAAGGTCAGGCCCTGGATGCTCGTACGTGTATTAAGTGTTGAGAAGTGCAAGAATGGAATTGGAGGAAACATCTGTCAGTATCGCACCTGTGCCCTCAGACTCAATCTCAGCTATTAAAGTAAGCAAACAGAAAGACCTTAATACTTTTATTTGGGCTTAAATTTATAGATGTGTGTCATTCCCACTCTTCCCACAGGGAACGAACAGACAGTGAAAAACTACATGAAGATCTGGCTGCCTCCTCAACATCCCTCTGCTTTCAGGGCATGTCAGCTTTCTGCTTCAATAAGGCATGAGCCAGGGGATGACTTCTCAAAACTTTTGGCTTTACAGTCCCTACCAAACCTTTACAGAATAATATAGAATGGGAGAGGCAGCATCAACTCACTAAGTGTCAGCATGGCAGTGCTAATGGCAGGAGTGGGATGGAGAGCCTCCAGCAGAGTGCGGAGTGTATTTCCTGCACTGTCAAGGAAACACTCTGGGGCTATGGGAAATTAGGTACTAGTGCAGTCTGCTAGTGGGTGAAATGTGTGCTTTTTCTGACAATAGTCAAATGACTTTGGCAACTATGAAGCCATCAGAGCTAATTTTCTGTTGCACTGTACTTTGCATAGAGGTTTTCCCGGCAGTGAGTGGATGTTAAACCTTAATGGTGAATGTAAAGACACTTGGCCGTCCCTCTATCCTGGTATAAATAATTACACCTAATGTAAGGCAAAAAAGAATGAAGACTGCTGATTCTGTTTTTAATCTAAGAATAATAACCTGTTCAAGACATGCTATGACTCATGCTCAATGAAAGTGATGCTGGTTATGTAGTAATTTGGAGCTAAATTTGATTTTACGCCTGCACTTAAGGAAACGTGATGAAGTTGCCAGTGATGGAGTGGAATCAAAAGGCACGATGGTGCCTTATTGTAAGCTTTCATTGTCTTCTGTCTTCCTTGGTTTTAGCTTGCTCCTCTGAAAAGAATAAGAGGACAGACTGGTATTGGTTTAGCATTAAAGAAGAGCTTGCACGCTTTCCCCGACCAGAGTGCTGATGTCAGTCTTTCACTTGTTTCTCTAGCAGGACGTAGACAATGTCTTCAATACCAATATGGAAGTCACTTCCATAGGTTCTGTTTTGCTTTCCAATATATGTGCTTTCTTTTGTATGTTTTACTTGAGAGCTTTTGTTAAAAAAATTCTGTTAAAAGTTCTCACCTTCGTTTAAGGCAACTATCTTCATTAGCAGCAATTCATCATGAAGTTTAGGGACACCCCACGTTTTGCTCTTGACTACTTTTATTAAATCTTCCTTCTTTGTATCAGATTGTGTCATTCTTGGGTAGTAGAGCTTTCTGAGAGAGGGCGAATAGCCTTTTTAATCACGTATCAATCAATATCATACACCACAACCCTGAAACTTATGCCAAAGTCAGTTATTCCTGTAATCCTTGATTTTAACCCTTAGAACTTCAGATTAGTGTAATGTTGCTCTTTCCCACATTGCTACCTGCTTATGTAACAGCTGTGTATCCCTTACTGCCAGTTCCAGCTGTATTTGCATCACCTGCATCTACACCCATGGCATCACATTTTAGCAGAGCTGTTGAAAGAAAACCTATTGCAAGAGAGAGCAATGCTTCTCAATTCCATTTCCAGCTTAAACAACTCTATCATTTCATTTGCAGATCAGATTCCTGCATGTTGCCTGATATTCAGATTCTAAAAG
Organism: Aleadryas rufinucha; assembly: GCA_013397815.1. Lineage (NCBI taxonomy): Eukaryota > Metazoa > Chordata > Aves > Passeriformes > Aleadryas > Aleadryas rufinucha. The sequence goes on along the minus strand of VZTH01011328.1, from coordinate 132,983 downwards.
AATTTATTTAGATGAGCTGGAATTTTGGTGCCTTCATTTCTCATCAATATTTTGCAATCTACTGCATTGCTGATATCACAATTTGGCGAGCTGATGTTTTTTGGGGTGAGTTTTTGTAAATACTGAGAGTGAAAAAAACCCTCTTTGCATTCTCTCTTGCAGTGATCCTCTAATTCTGCCCTCTATTGACATATTCCTGCTTATTGTCTCCCAGTATATCTCTTGATCAGAATACTGGTGTTCCTCTTGTGCAGTCTCATTGTGATGTCTTCTTAATGTAAGTATTTGTACTCCAATTAGTTGCTTCTTCATTCATTCTCATTTGCTGCTGTCTATAGGTCATCACTTTGTTCCAAACCACCCGTATCTGCAATGTTTCACTGGGGAGGAGAGAGACGTGACAGTGTTTTCATCTTGTTTTCTACTTCTGTGGTCATAGTTTTGGGACTAGTTGGTTGTTTGTGTATTGTATTCATCACTGACTTTTGAGACTATGCCACCTTGAAAAAAATATAGTTTATATCTGATGTTTTCTTCACTAGGATGCAAGCTGCAGGTATTTCATCTTGGCAGGATTTGGGGATCCTTGACTCCAGAAGAGTGGTAGCTGTGGAAGTCAAAGTGCCAGTGTGTCTGTTCAGTTGGATCTTTGTTCTTCGGGTGTCAGAGAAGTCTGATAGTAACGATTTTGCTGCTTTCTGTAGTTAATTCCATTAGATTGGTTGTTTGAGGCAAATTCTCTCTGAGACTGTTTGCAAGGGTAGTCTTTAAGCCAGTGGACTGAAAATCTCATTGTTTTAAGCTGCTGCTGAATTTTTGGTTTAGGCCAGACCTCTGCCTTTTAAAGCATACTTAGCTGAAAGTCATTTTATACTTATCTCTTTCTTATGCTGTTTATCTTTCACTACGTTTTTGTAGCAATGGTAGCTATCAGGATTTCAGATTGCAACACCTTGTTCTGAGACCATTTTCAGTAGTTCTTTTTGTCTAAATAACATTATCATGAGACAAATATTCATTTATATGTCAAATATTAAATATATAAAAATTTATATCAGTGTATAAAAATACAAATATTAGAGATAAGTGTCAAATATTTCATTCATATTACAACAATGAATTCATCTTCTTAGAACTCCTAATTTTACATTTGAGATGTAGGATGTAGTGAAGATTAAAGGTCCATATTCATTTTCTATGAACTTACTGACACTGCAAATCATTGTGATTTGTTGCTGATATTCACATACAATAACAGTGCACTGCTCACATAAAAGTACAGAAAACAGGGATGTAAAGAGACTGTTAGAAGAGGTGGACTGGGTTAACTTTTTCTCTCAAGTCCTTGGAAGCTCATAAAAATTACAGCGGTGTCATGAGTTTAAACAAAAGTGAAGCTTGACCCACTGTGGTGAATTACTGGCATTCCTGTGAATATTTTCATTCTTCATAAGTGAGTTCAGTGCTGATGTGGTGAGGAAAGATGGGAAATGGCTGCTCAGCCACAAGGCCACTCAAGACCTAACAGTGTGTGGGGCAGGCTACTCGCTTCCTGTCCTCTTCCTCATAGTAAATGTGCCTTGAATTTGTCTAGACTGATTTCAGCATGCTCAAATGAACATGCCCAAGGTTGTGAAAGCATTTGTATTTGTGCATAAAAATCCTACAGAATTCAGTAAGAGCCCTGTGTTGCCCGTGACTCTAAACTCATACAGAGAGGTTCACCCTCTCGTTTACATCTTTCTCAGCCTACCCGGATCTGTTTGCATCTCCCTTTGTATCTGAATTCAGGAAGAGAGAGGGAACAGGCATAACATCATGTCCCCTGTGGTGGTGCTTGCAAATTTATGCCTGTCTGATAAATTGCAATTGTTAGGGAGAATGATCAGGGAATGGAGCAGATCTCCTGGAGACACTCCTCCCATACCAAGAGAGGGACAAAGAAATCCTTTCTGTTATCTGATAAGAAAAAATAGAGGCACTACCGAATGAAATTAATTTAGTGAAATGATGAGGCTTTAATAACGATGTCCTGGCATTACTTTGCAGTTTATCCATCATAGTGCAACATCTCTGCATGATAACTGAGCAGTGGTGACATAAAATCAGAAAATGCTGTGAGGTAGTAAAAGGCTGTTTTAATGTAATTATGTAGTGATACCATCTCTACCTATTGAAATGGTCACTCTTCCAGCAGCTACGGCAAGCTTAAAAAATCAGGCAGTACATTTGAATTAGAAGAGATAAACAAAATCAATCAATGTATGTATTATAGCTGTACATTTACTACAGATGAGAACTAGTTTTATTTCTGAACAGAAAACTACACATGTAATAGTCTCAATATACTCAGCACCTATTGACATCAGCTACAGTAAGTTGATTGTAGGAATTTGGAATGGATCTCAGTGGAGCAGTGTAAATGAGTAATGTTGCCATTAAAATATTCATTCCTGTATAGATTTTAATTTCTACATGAGTTCTCTTTGTTTCTGAGTGGAACTGTATCGACACAATATTTTGTCCATGTAAAATCCACAGTGTCTGCAATAACAACAGCCTAGTGTATTGCACTTCAAATAGGATTATAGACAATTCATTTCTCCAGACCAGTAGAACATAAAAATTTACAAGTCAGAACTGTTGTGCCCTTTTCCCTTGAATTTGCTGTGCACTTTGATACCATTTCTTGAAATATGTCAGCAAATGTAAAACTGTTTCTATGGCACCAAAATAGTATTATAGTGAAAATATATGTGAAGAATGAAATTCAAGCACTGAACAGTGAAATGTAAAAAGCAACCAAGATGATGAATGTTCTTTCCAGTCTATACAGTCTATTCCATAAATGCTTAGGATGAGCTCAGTCGCTCTACCTCCACTTTCTTGTCCTAAGCTCACAACTGTGCGTGTTAAACACGTGTGGGTCCGCAGTCACACCCATACATCTGCTGTAGCCCTGAGGTCATGTCCAGTCCCTCTTCCAGTTCTGGAGCTAAACCAGCTCTACTCACTGCTAGTTTGTTGACTACTTTGGGAGTCAAAGTAGAGCATGAATAATTGCAGCGAAGTTTGATGCTGAATGGTAAGTCCTTTCAAACCTCCAGGGATAAATAAAGAGATAAAGGAAATATCTGTTTCAAAGACAGAGAATGGTAGCTTTCGCTTCCCTGAAGTCACAGAACAAGCAACTACTTGGACCAAGAATAGAAGCCTGGGGTTCACGACTCCAATGCTGAGTCTAAATTATGTCTAAGTAATATAAGCTTGTGGGAGTCATTAATCGCTTGCTTTTCTTTCCCTCCACTTTAGAACCCTAGAATATCTGAAAATAAAATAAAAGTTATATTCGGGAGGATAATGGATTCAATTGGAGTTGCATGATGGTTAAAGAACTGCAAATAAGATTTTGTGTTGCAACAGTGTTTAATGAACTGTGAAAAATCAGGGAAGTTTGGAGAGATAGCTGAAAGGAGACAGTGGTTTTGGGGGCGTAGTAGTAAAGAAATCACATAGGAAAGGGAATTCTATAAACCATCTCAGTGAAAACTGAAGATTGCTGAAGAAGTAATTTTTGTGAATAATGATCTTATGTTGCTCATTGTTGTCATGATTTGGTTCAATTTTGAAAATTTAGGGGCACAGGTCATGCCCAGCAGATCTGCCAGGATTGCCATGTGTACTCCACCTTTATCTTGCAGGTGTTTCCTGGATTTTTTTCCTAAATTTTCTTGGCTCTTGCTTGTCTTTGAATTTCCCTTATGTAAATTCCAATGGTTGATTTTCTGTCTCAGTAAAAAGTAGACAGTCACTGGCTAGCTGCCTTTTATGTGAATCTGAGTTTACACTGGGTGTAATCACTGATGAATATTCATGCAATCTAGTATCTTTGAGGAATTGTTATCCTGTTTAATCATGCTTTAAAGCTTGTGATCCTCTTTCCTGTAGATAATGCTTCTTACAATATTTCCTGTTGTGAAGAGACTGAGCCACTCAAAGATGCTGAGCTTAGGTGGTGATATGGGACACAGTGCAGAAATGGGATGTGTTTTCATCTCTTTTGAGAGCTGGCAGACATCTTATTGGCTCTTTTCAACGCCAATAAGATGCCTGGCATTGTCTCTGGGAAGCTGATAAGGTCAAATACTCCCTGATGCTGGGAAAGCAAAATAAGCAGTATATAATGCTTTTTCTCTGGTATTAGAGGGCAAGGCATTCACTTTTCAAGGCAATGTCACCTTCAGCAGCGACTTTGCTTGTCACTCAGGTCATTCCCTAAAGCAGGAGTCCGGCTGTTCTCCAATTTCAAGAATTAATCTTTTGTGTAGGGGGAATTTAGCAAGCAGTACTGAAAGAGTTTGCACCAAATTGTGTCTGTCTTAGCCTTGTTATGCTGAATACACAAAAGGACCTGTGTGCCCCTTCCCTCCAATTGCTAATGAAGCTCATTGCAGTCTCTGGTTGCAGCTTCTGGGGGTTTCTACATCTCTGTGTGCACACAGTGGCACTAAGACAGGCAAACCAGAGATGGGGTTCTCATTTTACAGACCTAAACATGATGACTAAATATTTATACTTTGGTACAGACTATCTATACTATGGTAAGACTGACACCTGTTGCACTTTTTAGGACTAAATATATTATATAATAATAAAGTAAATGTATTTTATATAATATATTCTATTCTATGAATATATTCTGTAATAATATAGTGAACCAGACACAAGCACATCACCCTAAGAATTTTCAGTGTTTCTTCATGTCCTCTGAAATAATAGTTTTGTCTTGTTCTTATAGGGATTCTGTATGATTTGTGTTCTGTGGGATTTTTTCTGTCAGTTTCTTAGAGGGCTCAGACCTGAAAAATGGCTCTTATATGGGCAATTGTAGATTGCTTGAAGATACTTGTTTTTTATCTCCCTGGGAATATTGCAAACATAGGTACAGAAACACAGTCCTAACTTCACTTTACTGATCTCTACAATTCAGTGTCTTGATGAAAAAAATTCCTGATGCCACCTTGGTTGTATTCTGATGGTTCCCTTGTGCAGTCTTCATTCCTGCGGGCTCGCTGATTACACACAAGCTCCTTTTCTACAGCTATATCATGACACATGTTTTGTCTGCTATGAGATATACCATTGGTGTGTACAGATAGACTTTGGGACACAACAGTTCCCCTTCAATTTGTCCTTCCAAGAGCAACTGTGCACAGCTGTGTATTGCAGGAATATTTCTTAAAACTTAAAACTGCTGATCACTTTTAAGTCAGTGGTTTTGTGTATATGTGTAATGACTATTTGGAGAAGGCTTAGTGCAGTGCATTTATTCCCCAGGCTCTCTACAATGTCCAGACACGGTATTTTTTTTGTGTCACAGGAACATTGTGAGGGTGATGTGGGATAGCATGGCTGCGCTGCAGGGAGTGGAACAGGAGGGGGCACATACGTCCAACTCCAGCCCTCCTTTGGGTACATTCCTTTTCTTTGGTAAACAAAATAGAAGGTTCTTCTACTTGTGCTTCTGGTATTTTGAGTTTTGGTTAAAACTGGAGTTTCTAGTGTACCATAAATACGCTTTATATAATGATTTCCCTTTCAGACTCCTTAAAGGAACTACAGTAGCTTTTTCTCAGAAAAAACTCCAACCCTCTTGCTTTCCTAAATTAGCAAAAATAAGAAAATTTTAACATATTTTTATTTTTTAAGCAACAATATTTTTGGGGGTTAAAAAAAAGTTATTGCCATCACAATTAACACTTATATGTATTCATCTGTCATCTCTATTTTTTTAGGATTATTTTTGCTTCATAGCTGTCTGTTAGAATCTGGAAAGGTTGATGACAGTGATGTATACAGGATGTTTAGAAGACTAATTTTTTTCCCCTCTCCTTTACAAGCTATTTGAATCTTCTGAACATATTAAGGCTAGATCCTAGCTCTTTGCTCAACATTTTCTATTCAGCCATTAAGCTCTTGACAAGACGCCTGAGTCCATCTGTCCCACAGTAATTTAGGAGCCACAAAGGCACCTCAGTTTGCAAATGAACTAGAGAAGTAGTAGTTTTAAATGTAAGAACATGCTTCTCTGGAGTAAAAGATTGGCATTCACCTCTACTGAAAGATGTTCTGGCTGCCTTTATGTAGTATGGGGTGCTCATTACATTATTACTGAAGTGTACAAAGAATTGAGACTTGGGTGCTGACCAGACAAGAAAAAAAGGTGCTGTCAGTTCCATTTCAAATCCATTTTGTTTGATACAAAATCTGTAGAATTGATGATGCCAAATATTGATCTCTTTTCCTCCTGTATTTCCATCTGTGCCTTCTCCTATTGGATTTAATCTTTCTTTTAAGCAGATACCTAATTTGGAACAAAATTTAACTGAATTCTAAGAGATTTTATTCTTTTTCCCCTCTGCAATAATTGCATGAGAAAGCGAATAATTGGTTCAACTGATCACAGGACACAGAGCCTGCAGCTCCTGAATCCCTGCTCTATTGTCAGACACTTGCCTTGGGAAGTTATTCAATATCTCTGCTTACAGTGGAAAACTGTACTTGCTAATTTCTCGGGGGTATAACACAGCTAATGTTAGAAGAGGATGGGGAAGATCTGTCCTGTTCTGCTTAAAGATGTACCGTATAGCCAGATTCATTGAGTCGTTTTCAAGATCCTGGGTTTCATAGCCATTCCTTAGCCTCTCCATTTCTTGCCACGATCTCTCTTGATCAGACATTGGGTTTTTTCCCTCTCAAGCTTAGGAAACCATACTTCTGCTTCTTGATGTTGTGTTCTGACAGAGTTCTTCCTTCTCAATATCTAGGCAGACTAGACTTAAGTTCTCTTCCTGACTTAGGATTTTCTTTTGCTTCCCCCTTGCCCTGCTTGCCCTAGGAGTTTCTTCCTCTCATTCCCTCAAAGACCTGGGGTGTCTGGTGTCCACAGCTACTAATTACCTAGTAATTCCTGAGATGTCCTTCTTTCTTCCAACTATTTCTCTGGTCTTTTTCCTCATTCCTATGAAACCAATTCTCAAGCAAGTTCTTTCCTCCACTTTAATGCCCCAGCATCCCTTCACACATACAACTCATAGGCGTTATCAAAGGACTCATTTAACTTTACGTGAATAGCTTTGGCGCAGTAACTGACAGGTAACGTGACCATTGTTCTTCAATACACTTGTGAAGCAATAGATGCATCACAACATCACTGTGCTAAACATTTTACACCTAATTCCTTAACTAGGGCATCACAATTCACAGCATGTACTGCTTTTCTAGTCCCAGAATTTGGACTGGACCCAGCTTCTTTTATTATTAATAACATCAATAGCTACAAACTTTTTGAGTATCCTCTGACCAAATATGTGCATAACTGGGCCTCATTTTTACAAAATCAAAGCATGTTCCCATCTCTTATTGCCCAAAAATGTATCTACAGTCCTTTTATTAGTGGGCTTCCTTTATCCTGCCATACAATGTCTCTGTGAAGCTGGTCTACCTTAGCTTTCATAATGTCCCATGAAATAAGACAAAACTTCCAGTCCTGGTTCACAAGATACTGATGTGTCCAACACCCCTCTTTGCCTACAGTTCTCACTTGCAGTTTTCTGAGTTTCCTTTCTAGATAGAAATTTCTCCAATGTGTTGTCATGGATTTCCTGCCACTCCAGGTACTGGAGTTGGGATCTTCACTTGCTGTGCAACGTATACTTGCCTACTTGGGGGTGATGGATGCCTTCTGACCAATGCAATCCTTTTCCTTCTTTTCCCAATGGTGGGAGAGGTCTCCAGATCCTGTAGCTATGAGGGATGATGTGATTATTCATATGGAAGGGATCTACAGAGAAAGTGATGGCTTAAGAGGAAAGGTGCCCTTTTCCATCCTTCCCAGTGTCACATCTTTCCTCAGTTCACAAACCTGCATCCTTGTACCAGAGATTTCTCTACATTCTGAGTCTCCACCGCTCTCATTCAGTCATTCAATCTCAAGCAAGTATAAAATCCCAACATCTTTGGATCAGGCACATTGTAGGAACACTTTGCCACATCTGAAGAAAGCTCTTGGGTCAAGGTCTTTTACAGTTTCTGATTACTTTCTCGCTAAAAACTGTCCCCTTGAGTAATTTCCTTTTCTTTGAAGAACTTGAATTTTCTTTTCTTTTCTTACCTACCTTACTTCAACACATGCAAGGAATGAGTGGCCATACAAATCATATGGCTTTGAAGAGCCAGTATGAAGCAAAGTTTGCAAGAAAGCAGGTGCCATAGAATAAATTAAGTCTGGATAACGAATTTCGCAGACTCCCAGGTCTTTGTTCACAAGCTACAGAGAATACTTTGAATACAGGTTTTTCCCTGGCATGCTTAGCTCTTTTACTATGTTCACTTTTACAGAGAAGTACTAGTACTCTCTCTAGCTCATTTTAGAAGAAAGTTTTTGATTTTCCTCTATTGCAGAAGCTATGGTATCTTATGGATAAGATTGCCCCTATGTTATTAAAAACCTGCAGGGTAAAGTAATCTCACAGTAATACCAATAACCTTTGACTACACTCTTGACTTCCCTGGCCTCTCACAAGTATCACAGAACAAAGAGTAAATCTGCACAATGTTAGATGTGGTTCATCTGCTGAAACATGCTTTTTCAGAGACTCTATTAATAGCTGATTCTATGTTACAGAGGAATATGCACTCATTAATTACTATCTAAAAGAAAAATCTGGACAATTAAATATATGCAGCCACTCATGAAAATCCTAGAAAGGCAAATTATTTGAAACACATTCATCTATCTTCTGTCAGCATGGGCTCACAGATATACAGATGGTCTACACCATCAGGAGCAGTGGGTCTGATCATTCCTAGAAGCATCAGAGTCACTGTGCACACTTGATGCTCAATGCATCCATATCCACTTCTGTCCAGAGACTCCCACACACACTACTCCCACTGGATGCAGCTGCTCACCAGCCATAGCCCACTATATACCTGAAGGGTACATATTTATCAGGATTTTTTACATGCAGGTGGCAATTTGGTTTTGCAATACACTTTGCAAGTAGGTGCCCAATTGTGCATTTGCACGTGCCAACTTCTGATTTCTAACAGTGTGGTGTGGGCATGGGGAAAGAGAAAAAGGAAGCAAATACTTAGTGCAGATAAAAAGGATTGAACAAATTCTCAGTAATTTCTTTCCTGAAAGATTTCTGTGAGTATTATCTCTTTTAGACTTATTCCAATAGCAGCTGAGTTTGAAAATAAATAAAGTTCTCCTCCAGAGGACAGAGTGGGCTACTGAGGAGTATCCCAAGGGCCAGGGTAGATGTCTAAGGTAAATGTCCAATCAGAATAGCATATCACAGCATGGAAGAGAAGAGAAGAGAAGAGAAGAGAAGAGAAGAGAAGAGAAGAGAAGAGAAGAGAAGAGAAGAGAAGAGAAGAGAAGAGAAGAGAAGAGAAGAGAATGGAATATTTCAGTTGGAAGAGACCTACAAGGATTATCTTGTCCAGCTGTGTGACCAGTTCGGGGCTGACCACATTAAAGCATGTTATTGAGGGCTTTGTGCAAGTGCCTTTCTAATACTAATAAGGCTTGAGGCACTGACCTTCTCTCTAGAAAGTCTGTTTCAGTGTTTGACTACGCTTTCAGTAAATAAATGCTACCTTATGACTAGTTTGAACCTCCCCTGGTGCAGCTCTGAACTATTTCCACATATCCTATCACTGGATCCCAGGGAGAAGAGGTCAGCGCCTCCCTCTCCTCTTCCCCTCCTAAGGGAGCTGTAGGGAGCAATGAGACTTGTTCATATGCCCTGGGACAAGATTGGATGGAAAGGAAAAGGTATTCTGGTAAGTATTTGATCTTCAAATGACTGACTCATTTGTATGGTTTTGTTTCCTTTTACTTCGGAAAACACAGCCTTTTAAAATTATATGTTCATTTATGCTATTTTTTAGACAGAAGAGCACTGTCAGGAAGAGATTTTCACCTCTCAAACAAAGTTCTGACAGCTTTAACACTTCAAACCCCCTGGGTTTTTTCCTAGTTGAAGGAAGGATGAAGAAAACTCTGCATTGCTGTTTTCACCCTGGCAATAATACAAGGTGTTTCTTAAACTGTCTGTGCAGATGGCTGTCAGATTTATTGGGTCACTTACTTGCTACCGTATCATCCGTTCAGGTGTCAGAGCTCCTTGGGAAAGGAAAGGCATGCACCATTAAAAGCTTTAATGGAAGTTGCTCAGCAATGACAGTTTATCTCATGCTCAGCTGCCCACTGCTGGTGCAGACCCCTTTTTACCACACAGATCTTGGTAGTCCTTGGGGGCACAGTGTGGCAGCTTGGTGACATCTGACTCGGGTGCATGAGGCTTGGAAGTCATTGCTTCCATGGGAATGACCCTCTGTCAGGAAGCAGGATCTGGAGCACTGCAGGTTTTCTGGAAAATCCCTGCATCTGCTGCCTGGTCACCCTGGAGGGGGAAGGAGAGGAATAGAAAACAGATTAGCCTGTGTTATGAGACTCAATCCTTTTATTGATTGCCTTTAAGGGATGCTTTTCATGGCATAGTTAGCCAGAACTTTGGATGTAAATCCTTTTTTAGACATTTTTAAGCTTGAGTTAGCAGTAAAGCACACACTTGCTGTCAGCATTCAGGCCAGAGTACAGAAGCAGCCCAGAGTCTCCAGCCCATCCTCATCTGCTGATGCACCAAGTTCTCCCCTGACTGATGTGCTTCTCCAGAAATGTCTTCCCTCCCAGCACAAAAAGTGATCTTGAACATACACGAGCCAGTGAAACAGTCTGGCTTTGCTGTGGAAATGCTACTTTTGGACTAATTAAGTGGTCAAGATACATATCGTGTGTAACCCACTAAGTGCTTTGAACATGAGACTGGATTGTTGATCCTTAAAAATCCTCAGTGGGTGCCAAGACACAGCTCTCTAAGGAGAAGCAAAACGTCTCCATGAAGGGGAATGAGTAGGCTTGGAACCTCTCTCTGTTAGCAATGTGCCAAGAGTGGGACCGGCTCCCAGACACTCAGGCAGCTGGCACACAGGATCTGTGCTGCATCCCCTGTTGCTGTACTCTAAGCTGTGATGGGCATTAGGGAGAAAGGCTACCTTTGTCTGGTTTAGGATGGACACAGAGTCTTACATTGCACCTGGTCTCTGGACAAAGCACTAAGATACTTGCTATATAGTGACTCCTGATTAAACCTCACAAAAACATTAACCTTATTAATATTTAATATTTATATGCAAATTGCAGTCAGCCAATTAGTTTTCTCTGCAGCTTCAGCAGTTTCACAAGAGGCTTATGCTTAAGTACTTTAGTTTGTCTTTCTGAGGAAGGTGAAAGTGTTAAAATGAGTTTTAATTTGGTTTTTAGTTGTCTTTCCAAGTGTTTAGGAATTGATTGAAAGATGATCAGAAGAAATGAGTTAATTTTCCTTTATTTCCTGTGAAAAGCAGTTGAAATATTGATATTGAAGCAAGGACAAAGCTTGCTAGTCTAAGTAGGTGGTCTCACTTTATTGATCTACTTACACACCTTCACCCCCCAAGATATTTTGCACTTTCTGTAACTTTGAATTAGCTGAAGTCTGTATTAATACATTGGATTATTGTATGTAATTGCTTTCTACACAGTTAGAGTAGAGTTAGAAGTTAGCCTCTTACTAATAACTAATGGAATTTTTTGCTTTAAATCTGAAGTTGGGCTTTTCCTCATTTGTTGTTCAAGGTTATGATGATAATTTTCTCCCTCATCAGCTTTGGAGCAGATACAATGCATGATAGCGTAGGATAAAGTGTGTAGCAAAATGATACTGTGATCAGACAAGGCAAAGAGTGTGCAGATTTGATCCAGAAATTGGATAGATGATGTAAAAAACTAACAACCCAAGAAAGTTGTGTTTTAATGTACTTCTCTCTGGTTTAAAGAGTTATTTGACACATAGGACACTTGGATCTTCTCAGTTTGCTGCTGATTTCTGAAATATCTGACATGCTGGGAAAATTGGCAGCACTTGTTTTTCAATACTTTGTTGCCATGAATACCCCAGAGCTGTCCAGAATCTGTGTAATATGGTTAAAGCACTGTTGAGTACTGCTAAGAGCAGGGAAAGACCACTTATCTGTGCCAGCCAAACGTGTGGAGCTTACAGCTCAAATTACCGAGCTCGAACAGTGCTTGCAGCACTTGGTGTTAAAACTCTGCACCAGCGCTTCCTACCTCTCTAATGACCCTCATCCGATTAAGGTACCTCTGCTCTTACCATCATTTTCTTGCCACCTGAACTGCACTTTGCCTCTGCTGAGCACCTATTGACTGATTACAGAACAGACACATTTCAGAGCTACTGTACCCACCTGCATTCATTTTTAAAGGCAGTAAATGCATTGGTTAAGCAGGGGGTGCTTTTATTTGTTGGGCTGTTTGTCTTTAAACCTCTTCAAAAACACAAGCAAAGCACTGCCAGGAAAGGTGCAGAGATTTCTCTGCAGACTCAAATGTATTATCCTCATGTATCACTTACAGCTGCTCAAAAAGCTGTAGTAAAACACTTCACTGTGGACAGGTTGTGTGTCCTCTCTTCTGAATAAAGGCAGCACAGCTTCTCTGTACTGAGAATTCATACAGTACAGGGGAAAGGACTGTCACTGAGGTACTTGTATCATAGGAGTAAGTAAATTAGTGTCACGACTGGGATAAAAATAATTCATTTTTGCATGCTAACCCATTTCTTGGCAATTTTTGATATTTCAAGTCATTATCAAGTTGCTAGTTTATGCCCTGTTATCACCTATAAACTTCTCCCTCGTCTTTAAGGCATGATGTTATTTTTTCAGGGTTATACTTGGACTTGCTCGACATATTGTCTGTCCCAGTTCAAATTCAACCTGACATCCCAAATGCAATGAGGTTAGTGGTTTCATTGTAGCCTCAAGTGCACAGTAGTATGCTGCTGCACATATAATTCTGCTAAATTTGGACTGAAAGGGGGCCCTAGCACTGAGTTACTATGGAAACAGAATTCTTCTTTTCTTTAGAAAGAAATTCCCCCTAGGTTTTGTAGTGTGAAAAAATTCCCAATGTTAGAGCCCTGTGATGGTTCCCTTCCTTATCCTTTTGTGTCCACATTTTCTTAATAAGAGTTTAAAGATGACTTTTCGTGACTTGTCCATTTAATATGTAATTTGGTTGCTGAGTTTTCACGATATATTATTTGAAGGAAGAAACAGTCTTCTTCTTCCCCCAAAGCTGTTTGGATAGCTATATATGTGAGTGCTGAGGATTCATAAAGGCCTTGGCACAGTCACAGTGCTGAGCAGAGCACAGGCAATGCTTCCTCTTCAGTAGAATATGTAGACATAGAAAGAATCTCTTTCTAGAATATTATCACATGAAGGCTGGAATGCCTGTGCTCATGACATTCACCATCTCACCCAGGTCTTGGGATGAAAGATTTTACAACAGAACCCAGTTAAAAGGCTTGCAAGATAGGAAACTCCAGTGTCCCACATTCCTGGAAGTCTTCAAGGCCAGGTTGGATGGAGCCCTGAGTAACCTGATTGAGTGGGTGACATCCCTGCCCATGGCAGATGATCTTCAAGGTGCCTTCCAACTCAAACCATTCTATGATTCTATGATACTATGACTCTATGATTCTATGAATAGAGAACCATGTCTTACATGAATTGGACAGACTTGGACAGGACAGTGCTTTTTCCTGAGACTCTATTTACTAGAAATATTTTTAGGAGCAGGTGTAGGAGGGACTGTGGGAAAGTCCCATAGCAAGAGAGCTGAGCTAAGCATGAATGGAAGGTGCCATGGTACAGAGAGGTACAAGGAGGCAAAATGGGCTGTCTGTAGAGGAAGAGACTGTATAAGAGTATGAGGGAGCAGTGGTGAGAAGGGGAGGGACTATGGAGCAGGAGTTGAGAAGAGAGGGGAATTAGTAGTCTTTAGAAGGAGAAGATTTGAAACTTGATTTAAAGTGAGGAATAGCAGTACTGGGAACTTAAATTATGTTTGTAAATGTGCAGTTTGCCGATGGATAAACTCAACAACTGAGAAACACTCTTTGCTCGCATGCCAGAATATAACAATCATGTTGAAGTGAGGAAAAAAAAAGTGAGATTTTCCAATTTAGTCACAGCTTGAAATTTCCAGCTCTTTTAAAATTGTTACTGTTTTGAATATAACTTTACATTCTAGTATAAATATGTTAATTTTTTTCATGGTCTTTCAAGTTTATCTCTTCTCCTATAAAGATCACTAAAGATGAATATTTTTTCAAAAAGCTGTTTTGTTTAAGTAGTGAAAAAAATGCTGAAGAGAAGTATTGAAACTCTTTGCATATAGTCCAGCTAGTCCTCAACCACAATTTGTTACTCTTGTCTTGAAGAGCCAGGTTTGTAAGACCATAAAAAGAAAAAGGAAGTGAGATAGTTACACATTTACACTCCATGAACAATTTCTGCTCCTGCCAGTAAATACAAAGCAAATTTAGCATTCTTGTATAATCCTTATGTAAGGGATATGTGGCACAGAGCAACAGCGCATCCTTGGAAGAATATTAGCACACACATTTTGAATTTAATTAATTTAGATTATCTTCCTTTTCCATATAATATGGGGCTGTAGAGCTTATGGCCAGGTTCTGTGTGGTGCTGAGGGCATTTGCAATGCCCAGAGGTGTCTGGAAGAGTCTTATCATTGTAGAGTGATAAGGGACAGACAGGACAGACAGTAAAGGCAGCTCTCCCTGCAGCCATGGAAGATGCCTTGGGAGTAGATTCCTGTTTGTGGCAGGTCTGTTATGAGGCATGAGAGAAGCACTGTATGTTGGAGCAACGTCCCCTTCTTTTGTTCCTTCTCTAATGCACTGTAAAATACCAGTAGTGAGGACCACAATAAGCACTCCCAGCTTCTTACTGCCTGTCCAAGGCTGAATTCCTGGGCACTACTGCACACTCATGTTGCCTGTGTCATGGGAAAACAGCAGAGTATGGGAATTGGAGCCTCATACAGAGGATTTCAATTACTTACCCAAATCCCATGTTCAGCTGAGGCATCAGTCCCTTTCTGAGGACTCTGTTACTAGATTCTCCAACTAGAGATTAACTATCAGTGCGTCTTCCAGATTTGGCAAAGAAAGGTGTTGTGAAACTCATCTCTTCCACCCTGCCCTAGGACTTGTTGCACAGTTAAATGCAAGCAGAGACATTTGGAGAGGTTTTCAAAGGTGCAGCTGGTGCATAGCTGTTAATTTTTCATTTACTAGTGCTAGTGAAAGACACCTTCTTGTGCTGTTGGTTTTATAATAGTAACAATGTCTAGGACTTTGCTGTCTTTCTGACTCCACCTGGAAAATAGTTTAAAATAATATTTAGAGAAAATAAACCTATCAAGTGACATGCAGGCAGCTACTGTTCCTTGGCAGTATTGCTGTCACTCCTTTTCTCTTACTGATCAAAGGCAGAGAACTCTGCATTAGGAAGGCTGTACAGTAACCCTGGATAAAATGATAGATTTAAGAAATTTAATTACTGTAAAAAATGAAGGTGGTTGTGCTTAAATAGTACACTAAAGATAACAGTCTCTCTCTGTGGAAGGTCTTAGTTTTATTTTGAAAAAGGTCAGAAGTATGTTACAGGTTTCTGTGTTGCCAATTTATCAGAAAATTGCAAAGGAATAAAAGCTTTTATAAACTGATTTTACTTCTTGTGAATTTGCCATTCTAGACATACTTTCTGAATCTTCCTAATCAAAGTTTTATTAACCAGAAGCTGAAAAAACACTGCAGATGTAGATTTGGGGATGGGGGGTGGGGTGATGGGATTTTTTTTTTATGCAATGACACTGCTATGGCTGTTTGAAATACCATGTATACTAAATAGACTTTTGAAATTAATTTCAAGGATATTAACTTCCAATAAGTGCATAATTTAATTTTGATTCAAAAGAATATTGATGTCACCAGAAGTGTTATAGCACAATTCTTTTAAGCTGCATGAAGCTTATCAAAGTGGTTAGAGGGAATCAGTTGGGTGCTCACACATTTCAACACTTAGTAATTTGCAAAACTGCCAGACACTGTAGCATTAGTAGTAATCCAAGTACTTTGTCCACTATGACTCCTTTCTAATACATTTTTTGGCAATCCTTGATGTGTTGAAGAATCAGAGCTTAGTCCTTGAAGATTTTGTGGGACAGAAATCCTTACCAAAGGCTATAGATGTACCATCAGCAAGAGCAGTGCATGAGTAAGGAATACTGCCAGGCAGAATTCACTCAAAACCAGACTAAAATCTTCATTCAGAATCCATTTCTATGTTTCCCACTGAGTATTTTCTACTAAATGCTGGAAGACCATTGTTGCTTCAGCAATACACTTCTTTGTGTGGACAGTTGTTGAGCTGAGCAGATATGCAAAAGTGACTGTGCCTATAAAAATGGTGTGAGTCACAGCCCATGGAGCAGACAGTGACAACTAGGACAACTAGTCAGGCTCCATGGAAATCTGTAAGAACTTTTCTGACTTTCCTAAAGCCAAGTAATGAGTAATTTGGTCACAGTTGCAGGAGGTCTGTATGAAAAGAAAATACTTTGGAAAGCAATGCCCCATGATTATTTGGATTAGTTACTGAACCCAGTCCAGTGCCTTTACCACATAATACTACTTCTTGTTTCCACTAAGTGTGATTTATACATGTTTTCTTTTTATCTGGCAGCAGTTCTTGGTACTTTGTAAATATCAAGATTTGGACTAGATATCCTGAAATCAAGTGCTATGTGCTTAAAAACCTTCAGCATAATGAAGCAATTGGTAATATGTCACAGTATGGGCCTAATTCCCCACTGCACTGAGCCAGCTGTGCAAGCACATCTGGAAGAACTGGAGAAGGTTAGACTTTCTCAGAAACTGCCATGAGGAGGTGTCAGAGTTCAGAGAAAGGTTCAAGCTCTTACTCTAAACTCTCATGACTTCCTGTTGCTTTATTCTTCAGCTAATTCAGTTCCACGCTAGAGTGGGCTGAAAAAAGGAAAACACACCTGGAGATTTCTCGGCTCTCACTCTCTTATTCCTCTCCTGTGATGCTTAAACCAAGTTGTCATTCAGGGCTTTGCTGCTCGTATTGCCATAGCACCCAGGGAGCCTGACACAGGCATCAGAAGAGCACAGTACAAGCACAGATCAGAAAGCTCTCTCAGTGCCAAAGACCTCACAATTGAGGTGAAAAGCCTGGGAAAACAAAGAGAGGCAAGTGGGTAGCTTGTAGTAACAAAAGGAAACAAGAGGGTAGTGAGTAACAAAAGGAAACAAGAAGCTGATGCTGGCTAGGCAGAGAAACCAGCATACAAGGACGCAAAAATGGGAGGTTTGGTTGTTTTCTTAATATATAGTGTGGAAAGAAAATTTTTTGAGTGTTTAGGAGAAAAAAATGAGCTAATTTGCAGATGTCAAGGAAACTTTCTCCCTAGCTTTATATACAGCGTGAGAAAAGGCACAGAAGGATTATCTGGATGTTTAGCATTGGCTGTTCAGAGGGAGAATCTCCCTGTGCCACTGAATCAGAGATAATGGCTGAGGACAGCACGTGGAAAGTGTTGACAGTGTTGACAAGCCTCTATTAGATGCAGCAAGGAAGTGGAAGCCCATGCTGGGAGTGTGAAGAGAAGGATAATAAGGTCCAATTGATGAGCTGGAAAAAGGATCTTATGGCAGCATTTAGAATGGATCTGAAGAGGCCAAGTTAGGGTCTGTCATGGTCAAAGAGAAGATAGTATTTACAGAGATGATGAGCTTTGAAAAATGGTTATTAGTATTGATGGCTAGCACAGACTTCACCTTCGAGACATCATGCATGGAGAGTTTAACAAGACAAGGGCAGGGAAGGAAAAGAGATTTAAGAGAGAATGCAGTTTTTCTAAGGCACTCAAAAGTCAGTAGCATATTCAAGAGCAGGATTTAGGAGTGCTGAATTCCAGCACAGAGCTCTGCTTGCTGGATCATCCATTGCTTGGGCAACAGCTTATTTTTGTAGCTTTGTGAACTTAGTGTGAACTTTGCATGTTTTTACAATACCATAATTTGCAGAGCTCCAGACTGAGAGCAGATGAGTCACATTGTTTAGGCAGAGAGGAATGTGCCACAGAGCCACTTCTGTAGCACAGAAAATCTCCTTTCCCTGAGGACAAAATCCTCTCTCCTCCCACAAAGCAGCTAGCCCGTTTCAGAGCTCCACATCGACTGGCAAGTACATGGCTTATTTTGGCATTTAATTTCAGCATGACTGCTTAAAGATAATACAAAGCATTAAAGCTGTCAATGTTTTTGAATGACAAAGACAGAACTGAAACTGTTACTCTCTTTTTCTCTTTCAAGTGACAAACATAATTTCTATTATGTGTCAAGTGTAACTTACTGCACTACAAGAAGAAACCTTTCCAGTTTGCTTTAGCCATATGCCTGTGCAGACACAGTCCGTGTCTCTAAACATATCTGTGCAGCACCAGGAGGCCCTAATCCTCAAACAGGATTCTTATACACTCATTATTTTGAAGTGATATTTTGAAAAGTAATAGAAGAGGATGACAATTTTAAGAGCTGCTCTAAGCCTCAGTACAGCACAGCAATTCAAGCTGGTGCATTCCTTTCATCTTTTCACATTGCTTCCCTACAGTATTCTCCTTTAAAAGAGAAGTAGGAATTTTCCAAGGAATTCAGCTTTAAAAAATAGGTTTATCTTTGTGTGAGCAGGGGCCGGTCAGTGTCAAGAGCAGAGCTGATTGTTCTGCATGCAGTTTTGCTCCATCCTTTCTGTCTGGTCAGCTTTTACCCTCCACATCAAACACTGCCCACACCTTCCCATCTTCAAACCATGCACGGCTTGAAGCACCAAGCAGAACAGATCTGTCATTGTCAGAAACCCAGTTTCTATGCTCAGCATCTTTCCAAAAGTTCTCATGCTGTTGTAAAGCATGTGAAACAGCTTCAGTGCTGCAAATTCAATTTCAGAAGATGAAAAAAGAAGCAGCATTTCCCTTGTGGGGTTGGGGAAATTGTGGTTAGAGAGTTATACTTTAAGCAAGGGCAGAGGTCAAGGAGGAACACTAAAAGATGGACTCTAGTGAAATAAGTGTACATCTCTAAAAGGCAACTATTAGCTTTCTGCCCACCTCTGTTCGCACCATTCCAACTATTATTTTCCATCATGAAGCTGCAGGAAGGGTTTAAGCCCAAGCATGATCAGTAGCCAGTTCGTACCATGTGTTTTTCAGGAGCAGTCCCTGCCTCTCTTTAATTTTTCACTATGGACGTAACCACAGCATCTGTGTCATTATTTAGATAACTCCATCCTGTTATGTTTGATTTCTTGCTCCCAGTCCTCCAGTGAGATGAAGTGTTCATTCTGCTATTACAGTTAGGAGTCTAATTTCCAAAATGAGTGATTCATAGTCAGATAATGCCTTTTTTTTCCCCCCCAACTTCTACTTTCACTGCAAGTTTCAAAGTTGAAACTCTTGTTTGAAGAGAGATGAAAACCATTGTACTCAGACTCTTTTATGAGATCTTACCAGCGGCATTAGTATTGCTCTGTTCTCTAGATCTGTCTTGCTGAGTGTTTTATAGGACTACGATTACCTTCTCAAGGCTTCATGTTGGAGGTTCACAGTCAGTCTATAATTGACTAATACCCCATTTCCCCTCCTCCTTCATTTTAATCAATCACTCAGTGACTTACAGAAGACACACTTTTATTAGTCCCTAAAGTCTTGTTTTCCTTTCAGAGAGACTGTAAATTATATTTTTATAGTGAAAATTCAATCAAAAATCCGATTCCCATTTTCAAGTATAATGTGAATGTTGAAAGCAGTATGTGGACCAAGTAGCATTGCTGTAACAACAACCTGATCTGTGAAGGACCAGAAAAACCCTGGAAGGATCGTTGCTTTATTAGGAAAAAAAAAAAGTATAGAAAAAACAGCAAACCCCAATTAATTTTCTTGCTAGCCTTGCTAGTTTATACTTTGCTGAACTGTTATTAAGAAAGGAGGAACATGTTGCCAAAGCCCTGGAATAAAATAATTTAAACATCTTTTAGAAGTCTGGTGGGAATTCACAACTGCCCTTTGCCTTTTCAAGACTAGCACAAGCGCTGACTATCAGCGTGTTCCTCAGACGGCTGAAATCACTTCTCAGAACATGTTTGCATTGCAGTGATCTCTCACTGTGATCTGTTGCTGTATTGTTAGAAGCTCTATCCTTCTGCCAGCAAGGGTTCTGCTGATGAGGGTTTATGTAGGTTTGCATCTTTTGTGCAACACATCCCAGGGATGTAAAGAGCATCTGGATAACTCTGGAACAGGTTGTATGTTATTAATTCCCATGGGCAAATCTTAGAGGATTAAGTGCTGAGTAAACCTGGAAGGGTGGAAGATCAGTGGAGTGATAGAACAGGAAAAATAGTTCTTCCAGCAGATAATAGCATTTGTGGACACGAATACATTAGGAGAAATACGCGCTTGACAAAAAGTCTATTTGCAATGAAAGCAAATTTTTGTCTATGTGCAATGCTCACCTACGTTTCGCAAAAGTGATTTAATTTTCAGAGATTCATGAAAAGCAAGGGAATGAACTCAAAATATCTGCTTAGCAGCAGAGTAAGAAGCAACATGTAAGACTAAGAAGCAGGGATTTATATGGTTGATGGGTTGGGCTCAAAGAGTTATGGTAAATGGGTTTACATCAAGCTGGCAACCAGTGGGGTTCCCTAGGGCTCAGTTTTAAGGCCAGTGCTCGTTAGTGTTTCCGTACGTTACCCAAATGCAGGAGTTGAATGTACTTTAAGTAAATTTGCCAATGACATGAAATTAGGAGAAGCTTTGGCTACCTTGAAGGTAGAGAGGTCTTACAGAGAGATCTGGATATACCAGAGAACTGCCCAACCATTTTAAATGAAGAACAGCTCTGCAGAAAGACATCTGAGGGCTTGGACTGATGGCAAGTTGAATATGAATCAAGTATGCCCTGGCAGCCAAAAGGACCAGTTCTGCCCTGGGGGGCATCAGGCACAGCATTGCCAGCCGGGCAAGGGAGGGGATTGTCCCGCTCTGCTCTGCACTGGGGCAGCCTCACCTTGAGTCCTGTGTGCAGTTTTGGGCACCACAAGATAAGAAAGATATAAAGCTGTTGGAGAATGTCCAAAGGAGGGTGACCAAGATGGTGAAGGGTCATGAGGGCAAGACACATGAGGAGCGGCTGAAGTCATGGTTTGTTCAGCTTGGAGAATGCTAAGGGGTGACCTCATTGCAGTCTACAACAACCATAAGAGTGGCAATGGAGGAGGAGAAGGTGCTGGTCTTCTATCTCAGTGGGACCAGCAACAGGACATGAGGAAAAGGAATAAAGCTGTGTCATGTTAAGATTGGATATTAGGAAAAGTCTCTTCACTGAGTGGTTGGTCGGTCACTGGAACAGGCTTCCCAGGGAAGTGGTCATGGTACTATACCTGTCAAAGAGCAACCTGATGATGCTCTTAGTCATAGATTTACTTTTAGGTAGTCTTGCAAGGGGCAGGACTTGATCCTTATGGGTCCCTTCCAACTTGAGATATTTAATGATTTTTATAAGGCAGGAGAGTGAATAAGCAAAATTACAAGTACTAAACTGTTTGCTTTTCATCAGAAATATTATAAGTAAGAATAGCTCAGGATCTCTTGGCAGTTGTGTTTGTCTAATGCTAACCATGCTGTTCACAAAAAATAATACTATGGTTCCTTTTCTATGCCATCATGTTGTCAAAAAAACCCCACACATCAATGGAGAGATAGCTATGATCTTGGTTTATAACAATAAGCACCATCACCTTGTTCATATTCCTGTAGTGCCTGATTGTTTTACCCAGTTCTATAGGACAGAGAGGACCATGGGCTCTCCAGTGTGTGGGGTATGGGACAAGGTTAAGAGTGCAGGATTTAGCAGGTGCTACCTGCTTGTTGTTTTGTCTTGACCAAGTTGCTTGACTTCTTGGTACTCGTCTTCCCCAATTGTGAAACAGACACATCAGTAGCTGCTGACCTCACACAGCACAGTGAGGATCAATATATTCATACATTATGCTAGTGAGATCAAAATGATTCTGTTTCATAGGTGTGAGCCCAGGGACAGCTTGGATTTGCTGCTACTACTGTACAGCCAACAAGTCTGCCAGATTCTTCAAAGTTTTCTTTGTGATCAACCATTTGGTAGTTAACAGGTCCAGTTGTAACCTTCTATTGCTGAGTTAAAGTGATTCTCTAGCTTTAAGCTCAAGGAATTAGTTTTGAATGTCTATTTCCTGGTTTGGTCTTCAAAATAGAGAGTTGGATTCCTCCTCTGGAAACAATACTCTTTCCTTTGCCTTTAAACTGTGAAAGTCTAGGATGAAAATTACTAGGAGATAGGGAAGTTGGGATCCTCCAAAGGCAGCCCCTGTTTCAGGCTACAGCTACCTTTTAATATTACATTGCAACACTGTTCTAAAATGCAGTACAAGATAGTGCCAAACACTAATTTACCAGTGGAACTAAAATGTAAAAAAATAAATTTGCTGTTAATAATTTTATCTTTTTGAGGCAAAAGATTGTAGGTGGAAGAGGAGTCAGAGAATAAATGCCAGATTGACTGTAAACTAATATTTATTACAGTTCACTGACTATTTAGAATTATTTTGAGTTTTCAGTATTTCTCAAATCCAGTTGTTTCTTTAAATGAGAAAGAGAATTTAACCAAGGATATTGAACAAACTCTCTGCATGATAAGATCAGGACACGTCAATATTTGAATTTTGAACATGGTAATGTGTGTTATAATTTGGTTTCGTAAGCTGGATCTTATCTATTAAAATAAACACATTAATAAAATGTAGCAAGAAGAATATGAATATATGAATATAAAGCCTTGATAGACATTTTTCTATTGCAAGCTGTTTATTTCTGGAGATCAAGCCTTCAAGAAGATTAAACAATGCTGAAGTGATAATTAAGCCAAAAAACTAATAGGCACAGGCTTAAGAAGATGCTGATGTGATAGAGGAATAATAGCAATGCTGTAAAGTAGCAAACAGCCAGATTGCCCTTGGTCCTGTGTGGATGTGCAGCACACACAGCAGCATCACAGGGAGCCTGCTCTCCTCTTGGTGCTGATTTCCAGACCTGAAGCATCCACTCCACATAGGTAATGCAAAGTGACCCCAGCACACCTCGGTACGGGAAGGGCAAGCAGGGAGCTCCTGGGTCCCTAGGATATTGTCACTCTCAGGTCCTGTTGCTGCAGGTCTGTGCAACCAACACAGGATTGTGAAGAAATTCTTGGTCTTGTCCCTGGGAAACAGGGGTTACAGGGACTGCAGGCCATGCTAAAGGGTTCTTCAGAGCCTATTCTTGTGCTGCAGTTACACCTGGTCTTTGCCCAACAGTGTTCTGCTCTGACTTGGAAGCATAGTATTTTGTTTTGTTATTTGTGAGGTTTACAACAGTGTGTCTTCATGCTTATCACACAGTGCATCAGGAGCCCTTGGCAGTGACTTTGCTCCTTGGGACATCAGCGGATTTCTTTCCTCATTCAGCCAGCACCAGAGCAAGAGCTCTGTCATTTTTTTTTTCATCCCCCCATAAGTTCATTATAAAAAAGCCACAAAGCAGCCTGAAACATTCGATGTAGATTCAAAGATGTACCTAATGCTTTTTTTCACCTGTGGTTATTAAAAGCTAGGTGGAAAAACAGCAAAACATATCTTTTCTATAATTAAATGTGTTTGCCCATTAGGAGTTCTTAGGTATCATCGCTTTCACTGTACTTAGTTTGCAGTCCTGATCACAAGCAATCAAAATCATACATTTACCCTCAGAACCAAAACGAGAGCCTTTTGAAACATTAGACTTTTAGATTATTCCATTTGCATGCTAGTTAAGGGTTGTTAGGATACTTTCATGTCACATTTTCAAGCTTTTCCCTTTAATCAGAAGCTCTAGAAAATATGTCCTTTGTTGGCTGAAAGCCTAAATGCCTCCAAAAATCAGGCATTTCCAGGAGCTAGTTTCAACAAAAGCATCACATGTTACTAAAGCCACGTAATATTACAGGTATCAGAAATTGCTATGCAGCATTAGCTTGTTAGAGAGCTTGGGGTCATCAATGCAAAACTGAGCCAGTCCTGGGTCTGTGTTAGCAACTGAGAGCACTACAAACAGATCAGAAGAGCAGAGCAGCTGGTATGGAATTCCTTAAATCCACACAGTAAGTGTCTCAATAATTTTACTTGGGAATAGGCTTCAGACTAAATATCTCCACTATATACATCGTTTAAGGGCTGTGAGCCTAAGTGGATATGAGTGAATAAGGAGCAAAAAGGAAGGGAAGTGGGTAGTGACACATGCTAAAAAGGTCTGGGAAGTATGCGCAGTCTTGCGATTTTGAAAGAGGTTTCAATCTGTATGCTCAATGAATAAGTCAAAATACCTTCTCTGTGAGAATGCACTAACTTAGGAGACAGTTGCCTTTCCCTGGAACTTGCTCACTGACTGCATGTGACAGATGTAGGACTTTCCTGCAATAATTTATGAGTACCATATGTTGCTCTGGTTATTTTGGTAATTGCGTTTACAGTATAAATATGTTGTTTTACCCAACAAAGTGTTGTCCAGGTACAAAAGGGAAAACAATAAGTTGAAATGATTCTCACCCCTCCAGAGCAAGTAGGGGTTGTCAGGGGGCTGTTGGTTGGGTTTGATGGGATGCCAGAGATCCTCCAAAACCAAGATGTTTAGCAACAGTTGATTCAGCAGACAAAGAGCAAGAAAAAAGTGATGTGAGATTTTAAAATATTGTTTTCTGGTGAAGGAAACTCCACCAGGCAAACACAAGGAGTAGGCTTGGTAGCTGCCTGAGGAAGATAGTCTTGTCTAGGTCACCACTGTCAGAACACATAACTGCTCAATGTACATATAATAAATCAAATCAGGACTGAAGAGGTGTATTGATCTGTTAATGGTTTTTAATTAACTGGCAAGCAGTAAATTATATGCTTACGATCTCTCTCAGCAGAAATCATTACTATACACCTAGAAATCCCTACAAATTTCTCCACACCTTTCTATGCCTGTTTCTTTAAAGTCTGAAACTCATACACACACACACCCCCCTGTTCACACTCACAGTCACACAAATACACCCACATAAAGCAGCCACCTTCCTCCTCCTGGATTTCCGCCTTTTACACAGGCTGTTTATTGGCACCCACACACACCCCACAGTGGGTGACACAACAGGCAGGAAGCTCAGTAAGAGAAATGTTTGTGTCAGCTCACTGAAAAATCTTTTTTTTTTCTTTTTAAAGATTTTTCATCCAGGTAAAAATGTAAGTACGTACATATATAAACAAGTATTATAAATTATTTTATTATGATTTGAGATTATAAATATTTATGTATATGTTCATATATACACACATACAAAGGAGTCTAGCAGCTGTAAATTGCATTTGCTTCAAACTTCTGAAGGGAAAAACGTAAAGTGAAATAAACCACTTGGATCAGGAGAGTGAAATAAGCTGATACAGAAGTTATTAACCTCAAGTTAGAGTTTAAGAGGCCAAGACATGGGGTGAGCATACTCGGAGATACTAAAAAAGAGGACCAAAATATAAATAATCTTGCAACCATACCATAATGAATCTTCCTAACATATAGCAGGATATAAAGGCCTTCTACCATGAGGCTTGGTGCATATGCACGTACAGAATAGAATCATAGAATTGTTAGGGTTGGAAAGGACATTTAAGATCATTGAGTCCAACCATTAATCCAACTCTGCCAGATCCACCACTAAGCCATGTCTCTAAGCACCACGTCTACACGTTTTAAGCTTTTTTTTTTTTTTTTTTTTTTCTCCA